>JAOEGS010015433.1:0-16874 GCA_025447755.1 Corythornis vintsioides | reverse complement strand
CCCGGCTCCGGTCGGGCCCGGCCCGGCCGCCGCTCCCCCGCCGCCGCCCCCCGCTCACTTCCCAAAGCGAAACGGCTCCGCGTCCAAGGGGGGACAACCCGACAACTCTCGCGAGAACGCCTCTCCTCTCGCGAGATCGCCGCCGCCCTCCGCCCCGCTCGGGCCGCCGATCCCGCGAGATTTCGGCCGAGCCGCCGGGAATCGGGGAAGGGAAGGCGGGGAGGGGAAGGGAGGGCAGCGCGCGCTCTCTCCTCTACTCTCCTCTCCTCTCCCGCGTCCTCTCGCGAGATCCGGGGCTCGAGCTGCGCGCGCGCGCTCGCGTCCGCCCGCCGAGGCTCCCCCAGTCAAACTGCGATGGAGGCGCCGGGTGAGGGACGCGGCGCCCGCCCTTCCACCGCTTCTTTATTGGGCACGGGCGCCCTCCCGCTCCCCGCCGCTCTCCGTCTCCTCTCGGCTCTTAGCGGGTCGCTGCTCGGCCCTCCCGGCTCTTTCCCCGAGGCGCTGGCACCGGCGGCGGCCTCTACCCGGGAGCGGCTCCGCGCCACGGCGCTTGAAGGAGGCCGGGGAGGGGAAGAGGGGAGAAGGGGGCGGAGCCTCACGCGCCGCTCGCCCCGCCCACCGCGCGCGCGTCACCGCCCCCGCCTCTTCGCCCAGCTCTCGCGAGACAGGCTCCGAGTCTCGCGAGAGTTGGCGAGGGCCCCGCGCAGAGCCGCGGCCGGAGCGATGGCGGCGGCCGCCGAGTGAGGCCGGAGCGGAGCGGCCCCGGCCGCGGCTCAGCCCTTCCCGCCTCCCACCCAACCCCCGGCACGACGTGAGGCCGGCGCTGGGCTCCGCCGAGGGGCCTCCAGCCCCTCCCCGCCCGCGGCATGAAGGCGGCTCCGGGCGGCGCCGAGGGTGAGTGGCCGGTGAGGGGCGCGGCCGGTGCCGGGGGGTTTCCCGCCGGTCCCCCTGAGGAGCCGGGAGGCCCCGGCTGAGGGGGCCGAGGTGTCCTTCTCGGGAGGTGGCAGTGGGAGGGCGAGGATCCCACGGCCGGTGGCACCGAGCCGGTGAGTCGCTGCCCGGCCGGGCCTCCGGGTGTTGGCGCTGGCGGCTCCCGAGTGGAAGGAAATAAAAACCGAATAATCTCTGGACTTGGCCGAGTTCTGGCAGAACGCTCCCTGGGCTCTGCGGGATCTCGGCGGCGTGCAGCAGAGTGCGGGGGGAGCCCGGCTCGGTGCGGGTGTGACCCGGGGGCTGCGGGCACTGACCGGGGCAGGAGCCGCCTCCCGAGCACCGGGAAACACCGGGAGGGTGCCCAGAGAGGCGGTGAAAGCCTTGCAGACGTTCAAAAACCACCTAGACAACCTGTTGTCGCTGGTTCTGCTCGGGCCAGGTGACATCCACACCCCCCTCCACCCTCACTCGAAGGCAGCCAGAAGTATAAAGTGTCTGAGAACATCTGGCAAACATCTGCTGCTTTCCAGAGCTTGGTTGTGAGGTGTCAGCGGGGAAAACAAACCCTTGAGGTCTTGCAGGGCAGGGAGTTCAGGGTGGAGAGCAGGTGAAGTGACCCAGATGTTCTATTTACCTTGGACCCACTAAGGCCAGTGAGGGGGTTTGTTTGGGCTGTGGGGGCTGCTGGGGCTTTGGGCAGGTGAAGTGTTGATAAAGCTGCCTTTGAGCATAAAAAAAGACAAAAAAAGCCCTCTTCAAACCCACCTTGTCTCTGTGTCTGTGTCCAACTACATTGTGGGGGGAAAAATGAGCCAGTGCATCTTGCAACTGAAGCGTGTGGCAGTGCTTGGCTTAGATCCTGTATCCCAGCAGGTTGGTAACAGGGGAGGTTCTGACACAGAAATCAGCCTGGCAGAGGTAGCAGGTGGCAGCCTGTGGGGTCTCAGAGGTGCTTTGTAAAGGCTGAGCTGGTTCTGGGTTGGTAGAGAGCTGGGAACCCTCCAGTTGTCCCCTGCTGTGGTATCTGGCAGCACATGGAGCGGCCCTGGCTCCGGAGCAGCCCTGAGGAGACCCCTCAGGGTTCCAAGGTGTGGGGTCAGAGTGGCTCTGGTCAGAGAATTAGTGATAACTGGCAGCCAGACCAGTTTGGTTGAGGGTGTTGCTGGTGGAAGGGTCTGGGAAGATCTTTACTGCACAGGAGGATCACTGGAAGAGTGAAGAGGGAAGGGGACCCAGGACACAGCTTGACTTTCCTCCCATCCCAGGGCAGCTTCCTCTCTAGACCTCCTTTACCTCCAGGCAGTGCTCCAGTAAATTCCTGTCACTCCAGAACTTATCCTGACAGGGCCACATCATTTTCAGTCCCTGCAGAACAGGAGCTGGGCTTTGCCCAACAGGCCTGTAGGTGTTTGATGGTCCTTTAAGCCCTGACAGCTCCTGGTAGCTCCTTGACATGAAGCTGACCCTCGGGTGTAGGTCAGAGGGATAAATTAAAACTAAGGAAGTTTTTTGATACCATGTTTAGCTTAAAGGTGGAAAGTGTTTTCATTGCAACTGCCAGGCTGCTCTCTTCATGAAACTTCAAAGAGCATCTCCAACTCTGTCCTGACAGAAACAGAGAAGCTGAACAAGATGAGTACCCTCTTGGAGAGACTTCATGCCAAGTACAACCAGAACAGGCCCTGGACAGAAACCATGAAGCTGGTCCGTCAGGTCATGGTGAGAGCTGCTGGGGCCTCAGCAGGGGGAGGTTCTTCAGCTATAACTTCACTGCCAGTTTGTTTAGATCCCTTCAAAGTGATTTCCCCTTTTGTTCAAGCCTGGGCCAGAGTGGTTGGGCTGTTCCATTTGCAGCCCAGTCCTGCTGGCTGCTTTGGGATGTGCTCTGGGCACTGATTGCTCAGTGACAGTCACAACTCAGTGTTGGTTCAGTCAGACGTGGGTCTGAAATAGGGCTGAGGGGAAGGAGGAGCAGCAGGAGCCACAGCAAAGGCCTCAGCCTGTGGGGTGTGATCAGAGTCTGCCTGGCTCAGTGTTTCTCTGCTGTTTCTCATCTCACTCTCAGCTTAGACCCACTAAAAACTTGCTGCAGTCTCTTCTGCCAGATGAGCAAGAAAACCAATCAATCCCAGGCCTGCCTTTGTTACCTGCTTCCAAACCCCATCCCGTCCTCCTGCAGGCATCCAAATGAGGGTGCAATTTGGGGATGAGATCCAATCTGCTTTTAATTAACCCAGACAGAGCTCATTTGACTGCCCGGGTTGCAGTCGGTCCCTGTCCCCCAGCCACAGCCCAACGGGCTCTTCTTCTTCTCTCTGCCTAAGGAGAAGAGAGTTGTGATGAACTCGGGGGGGCACCAGCACCTGGTCAGCTGCCTGGAGACCCTGCAGAAGGCATTAAAAGGTGGGTGCCTCGGGTGCCTGTGCCTGGCCCACTGCCAGGCTGGGTGGGGGATCCTGGCAGCTCATTGACATGGCACAAGAAGGACATTGGGGGGGCTGGAGGGGCTAGGGAAGGGCAGTGAAGCTGGTGAGGGGTCTGAAGAGAGGCTGAGGGAACTGGGGTTGCTTAGTCTGGAGAAGAGATTGAGGGGAGACCTCACTGCTCTACAGCTACCCCACAGGAGGGTGTAGCCAGGCTGCTGCTGGGCTCCTCTCCCAGTTTGCTAATGATGGAACAAGAGGAAATGGCCTCAAGTAGCATTAGGGGAGGTTTAATTGGATATTAGGAAGAAATTATTTCCTGAGAGAGTGGTGAGGCCCTGGAACAGCTGCCCAGGGAGGGGGTGGAGTCTCCATCCCTGGAGGTGTCTACAGAAGATGTAGCCCTTGTGGCTGTGGGCTGGTGGAGAGAGAGATGTTGGGATGGAGGTTGAACCTGATGATCCCAGAGGTCCTTTCCAACCCTAATGATGCTCTGATTCCCCTGGGTGCAGCCTGTGTTTACATCAGGCTGCTGCTCTGGCTGCCAGGCCCTGCCCCTCCAGGTTCCCCCCCTTGGGTTGACTGGCAGTGCCCAGATCTGAGCGTGTGGGGTCTGTGCAGCCCCCTCCCCCCCGGGCTCTGGGTACAGACAGCAGTGTGAAGGGGTGAGCAGAGGTGGGGGGCAGTTGACACGGGGTTCCATGCTGCTGGGCCATTCCTGGGGAGGTGTTGGGCTGTGTCACTGAGGTGGAACTTGGTTGGTTTTCTGCTCTCTCCACCCAGTCTCTTCCCTGCCTGCCATGACGGATCGCTTGGAGTCCATAGCCAGGCAAAACGGGTGAGTCTCCTCCCTTAGCTCTGAGAGAGGCTTTCCCTGGGGCTCTCCTCACCCTGCTCAGGGTTTGGCTGGGTTTTGTGAGTGTCTCACAGCCACTTCTGTCCTGGTCTGTTCTGCCTTGGCAGCCTGGGCTCTCACCTGAGTGCCAACGGCACCGAGTGTTACATCACCTCCGACATGTTCTACGTGGAAGTCCAGTTGGATCCCACTGGGCTGCTGTGTGATGTCAAGGTGGCTCACCATGGAGAGAACCCTGTGGTAGGTGCTGCTCTGGGGGGTGTGGGGAACCCCGGGGTGGGATTGGAACTGCCATTTTGCCCCAGTTTTGCTTTGCAGTGCTGAGTGTTCCCCCAGACCTGGGGTTACACCTCGTGCTGCTGCTTCTGGGGGAACAGAGAAGCCTCCACGAGCAGGTGGCTGTCCTGTGAGGACCATTTTACTGATGGTCTCTCTGTTCTCTGAGTGCTTTTGTAACTGGCAATGTCATTTGAGGACTTACAGCCAAGTTTCTGAGGATTTTCATGGTGCTGTTTTATTCCTGGGGAAATAAACTCTGATATCCTTCCATGTTCTTTCTTTCTCAGAGCTGCCCAGAACTGGTGCAACATCTGAGGTGAGCAACCAGAGTCTGTGTTGTTTTCTGACAGGCTTCTCTTTCCACTTTTGATCTGATCCTGTTCTATGCAAAATGTTTCATTCCTGTTCCTCCCCTCTGCTTCTCCAGGGGGTTTTCTGGGATTGGCTCAGGTGCTGCTGATTCTGACTATTGTGCATCAAACCTTGGCAGCCACAGCACCACGTTCAGCCAAGTCAGTAAAGCTGGACCATTAAAGATCACATTTTGTAGCTTTTGTGCAGCAAAAATCTTTTCTTAAGGGACTTCTGTCTGTTAATGGAACATTTTTAAACAAAACCTGCTGTTAATCTGAATATGTGTTACTTTTTCTCCCTCTTCAGAGAGAAAAATTTTGATGAGTTTTCTAAGCATCTAAGAGGGCTCGTGAACCTCTACAAGTTGCCAGGAGACAAGTAAGTCTAGAATGTGTGTTATATTTATTATATATCTATTATTATCTGTTGGATATCACTGCACAGTTCCTTTCCATTTTGCTTACGTGGTTTTGTTTTTATTTCTCTCCCCCAGCAAACTGAAAACTAAAATGTACTTAGCTCTGCAGTCCTTGGAGCTGGATCTCTCAAAGATGGCAGGGATGTACTGGTAAGGACACGTGTGCTTTGTTGGCTTTTGGGGTTGGTTTAATTTGTCTCATTAATGCTGCATCTTGGTGGCTGATTCTGATCATGCCAAGTGCTGTCTGTCCAGGAGGTGTCACAGCAGCACCTCTGGAGTCTGGTGTCACTGCTGAGAAGGGCAAAGCAGAGGCTGTGGAAGGCCAATGATATCTAGTTATAGATATATTGATATATTTATGGATAGAGAAAAACTGCTTAGAGCTTTCTGAGCAATTCAACCAATAAAAGTCTGGGAGGTCCTAAGTTGGTAACTAGATGGATTTATAGTAACGTGGTTTCCAGGAGGAACTTGAGAAGCCTCTGACCACCTTCCAGGCTGTTCAGTGGAGAAACCACCTGTGCTGTGGAGCAGCTTTTGTTCTGCCTGTAGCTGTGCAGATGGAGGTCACTCCTCTGAGCTGACAGCTTTTGGCTCTGGGTGCCCCTCTGGCTTTGTTCAGAGCTGTGTTGGCCTCTCTTGCAGGCAAGCCACCAATGCAAACCCCCTGGACAAGATCCTCCGTGGCAGTGTTGGCTTTCTCACCCCCAGGAGTGGAGGTACCTGCAGTTAACACTTGGAAAAGAACCATTCCTTTGCTTGGGATGCCCTCTGTGGATGCTGGGTTCACACCCACTGATGGCAGGGCTGGAAAGGGCAAATTGAGCTGGGAAAGGGGTGATGGGGTTGAGGATTTGTGAGTCCCACGTGATTCCCAGAGCTGGCTTCTCTGTGCCAAGCCCCACAGGGGGGTTTTGTGGCAGGGGGCCCTGGCTGTGTCTCCAGGAGCACAGGGCACCCTTTGAGGGAGCACTCACAGCTCTGTGCAGCCTGTGCTGGGTCACAGGGGTGAATGCCAACCAGGTCAGCTCCTGTCATCAGGGAGCCTGACCTAAAGCTTCTCTCCCCCAGGTCTCCTGATGAATCTCAAGTATTATGTCTCACCCTATGATTTGTTTGAAGATGGCACTGGAGCCCCTGTTATGCTGCATGAGAACAATGGTAGGTCAGCTTTAGGAGCTGCTGTGGACCTGCTTGAGGGAGAGAAGGAAGCATAATCCCAGCAGCCTGTCCCCCTGCAATACAGGGAATTCTTGGGTAGGCTTGCAGAGCACGTGGGTTCAAGGAGCTCGTGGAAATGGTGGCTCACTTGAGCATCTTGAATGTGGAGTTTGAACTGGCCTAAGGGTGACAGAGCTGTTTATCCATTGGGTGAATTTCCTCCTTACCATGGGATTGATTTATTGTGGGAACACTCGTGTCTCTGCCACCTTAGTGGAAGATTATTTTTGATGGGTATGTACAGACATCTCCCTAAAAGGACAGAGCCAAGCAGCAGTTAAAATCGAGGCTGCTCTTGGAAAATGAAGAGGGTGCAATTGTCCAAAGTCTTTATTTGTTTGGCTTTTTAAAGAGCACGTTGGGAACCTGCAAATGCATCTGGAATGTGTTTGGAGAGCCACACAGTTGATCTACGTTGCAGGAGAACGATGGAGCATTAGGTAGTGGAACCAGTTTGGCTGGGGTCCATTTAGTGGATGCTGGAAACTGCCTCCAGGATGTCAGATCTTTCCAGAAAGCTTTTTTGGTTTGGTTTGGTTTGGTTTGGTTTTTTTCACCATCTGATGATTATTTTCTTGCCTTCTGCAGTTCCTCGCTCCTTGGGTATGAACGTGTCGGTGACAGTGGAGGGAACCATGGCAATGTACAAACTTCCCATTGCACCTCTGATCATGGGCTCTCACCCAGTGGACAGCAAGGGGTAAGTGAAGGGCACCTCTGCTGGGCCTTCCAAGCTGCAGAGTCACCATTGGACCCTGTGCTGCAGTCAGAGTTGGGAGATGGCTGCGTGCTGTCACAGTTACATAAAGCACTTAGGTGCTGTCTTTGAGCCAAGAGCTGGGTACTCCAGGCACCTGATGGGCTTTTGAGCTCTGCCTTCATTTTGGAGAAGGTATAAAATCTGCTTTGTCTTTCAGCAAATGGTAAAGAGGATCCTGGAGCTTGCAGCAGCAGCCAGAGCCAAGCCCTGCATCTAATAAGATCTTGTCTTTTCCCCCTGTTTCAGCACCCCATCTTTCTCATCAATCACCAGTGCCAACAGCGTGGACCTACCAGCTTGTTTCTTCCTGAAATTCCCTCGTCCCATTCCAGTGTCTCGAGCCTTCATTCAGAAACTTCAGGGCTGCACAGGTGGGTCCCAGCCCTGCCAGGCAGATCCTCCTCCTGTGTTCACTAACAAGCAGCAGCTCATTTCTAACGAGCGCCACAAAACTTTGGTGCTCTTCCCACTAAAACCCGGAGGAGCTTCTCCTTTACTAGCCCTTCTCTGCCCAGCAGCTCTTCCCAGCTCCCTGGTGCCATCAGGCTGTGTCTTCTCCTTCCCCCAGGCATCCCGTTGTTCGACACCCCGCCCACCTTTGTCCCCCTGTACGAGCTGATCACCCAGTTTGAGCTGTCCAAGGAGGCCGACCCTGTGCCACTCAACCACAACATGCGCTTCTACGCGGTACGTCCTGCCAGGGCTCCTGGCACCTGCCACAGCAGCCCCTGGGGGCTCCTCATCTGCTCCCTTCCAGCAGAGGAAAGGAAATTGGTGCATCTGTTAGTCACGGGTGAGAAGTGTGCTGTGCAGCACTCGGGTACCCACGGGAACACAGTAATTGGAAGATAAGGTGATGAAAAGCCTGTTGCTGTGCAGCTGTAGGTGTGACTGCAGAGGTGCAGGGCTTTGCCCCCCACATCGTGTCCCTTCCTCTTGTTCACACTAACATGTGGCTGAATCATGGACCTGTATGACCATCTAGTCCAATCATCAACCCAGCACTACCAAGTCTACCCCTAAACCATCTCCCTCGGCACCCCATCTAAGGGGCTCTTAAACTCCTCCAGGGATGGGGACTCCACCACTGCCCTGGGCAGCCCATTCCAACACCTGATAACACACTCAGCAAAGTTCTTCCTGATATACCAGCAAAACCTCCCCTGGCATAGCTTGAATCCATCTCCAGGGCATTGCTGTGGGAGAAATCCTTGTTCTTAAATCTCCCAGTCATAGTCTCCTGTGAACTTTCCCTCAGAAGGGATGTGAAATTGCTCTAGTAGAGACAGAGACTACTGTCAGCAGAGCTACTTCCGAGGAGCTGAATCAGGTTTTGCTTGTCCAGACTGAAAGTGCTTCAGTGTTAGTTGTTTTCAGCCAGAGAGGTGGTTTGGTGTCACTTGGATCTGGGGCCTGCTCTTTCCTTCCTAGGTCGCCTTGTTATTGCCTTGTACATGGCAGCAGCTGGAGTAAAGCAGAAATTGTTTGTCAGGCTCTTCCAGGGCAGCAGCACTGTTACTTTCTGAACAAAGATGCTCCTCTCCCAGATGGAAGAAGCCTGCAGGGAACTCTGATCAGTAAAATCGCCTTCCAGCACCCTGGGAGGGTTCCCCTCATCCTCAGCCTGATCAGGCACCAGGTCGCCTACAACACCCTGATCGGCAGCTGCGTCAAGAGGACTCTCCTGAGAGAAGGTGGGTGCAGAGCCAAGGGCTGACAGCAAACCCTGGCTGCTTTTCTCAGGTCTAGGAATAAGATTTGAGGCTCACGCTGCTTTCCTTTATTTTTTTTCTCTTTTATTTCCTTTTTTTCATTCTGTTTTTCCTCTTTGTCTTTTTCTCCGAGGGCATTCAGCTGGTGCCTGTGGTTCATCTCCTGTGTTCCCTTATTTATCAGTTCCTGTGTCTTCCAGATTCTCCTGGGATCCTGCAGTTTGAAGTTTGCCCTCTCTCTGACTCCTGTTTCAGTGTCTCCTTTCAGCACCCTGTGAATGACTCCCTGGTGTGTGGTAAGTGGGCTGGGTAGAAGCGTGCCCCTGTTCCTGGGAAGGCTGGTGGGGTTTTCATCCACTCTAACCATGATTTTGACCTTTTCCAAACACCTTCTCTCTCTCAGTGGTGATGGATGTGCAGGACTCCACCCATGTGAACTGTAAGCTCTACAAAGGGCTCTCGGATGCTCTTATCTGTACAGATGATTTCATTGCCAAAGTTGTTCTGAGGTAAGCTGGGAAATTTTTGTGTCACCATACACTCCAAATCGTATCAATGTCCCCTGTGTCTCTCCCGTTCACCCGAGTGCTTGTGGAGCTCTTGTGCCTCTGGGTGAGTTTTTTCAGTGGTTGTTGGGAAGAGAGGAAAGCTTGAAGCCCTGCTGAAAATTCCATTCCAGACACTGAACCCTAGCTACTTCTTTTGAGTGTGTGTCCCAGGTGCCTACCCTCTCATGCCTTCTCCTGTGGCTGGTGGCTTTCTAAGCCTTGTAAATCATAGAAGTGCTCCCCTGTGGTTTCTCATTTACAGGGACTTTTTATCAAGGGTCCTCCACCCTGGCCACCATTCAGAGCTCAGCAGAATATTCAAAGGGCACAGCACAGACCTTTTGAGGGAAAAGAGCTGGTTTTGCTATCTGAACATTAACAGGCTTTGTCCTTGAGTAGAATGTGTAATTATCATCCCTGAAGGGAGGTTGGTCTCTTCTCCCAAGGAACAAGTGATAGTTATTAGAATTAACTGATTAATTCTCCCTTTCTGACTGTAGGACAATGATAATGGCACACTTGTCTCATGGCTAGATAAGTGAGGTGGGAGAAGAGTAAATATTTAGTGTGAGAAGTATAAATACAAGGAGAACAGCTTGGCATTGACAGTGCCTGGAGCTGCTGCTCTCGTGCCTGGGAGCCTCACTTCTTGCCTTCTATCTGGTGAAGCTGTTAAAACCCCTTCAGTGGATGGTGGTGGAGGGCAGCAGAACTCTCACTGACCCCTCCTGTCTCCTGTCCCACAGGTGCATGTCCATTCCTGTCACCATGAGAGCCATTCGTAGGAAAGCAGAAACGATTCAAGCAGACACACCAGCCTTGTCCCTCATTGCAGAGACAGTAGAAGACATGGTGAAGAAAAACCTTCCCCCAGCCAGCAGCCCAGGGTATGGCATGACCACGGGCAGCAACCCAATGAGTGGTACCACTACCCCAACAAACACTTTTCCTGGGGGGCCCATCACTACTCTGTTTAACATGAGCATAAGCATGAAAGAGAGGCATGACTCGGTGGGCCATGGGGAGGACTTCAGCAAAGTGTCTCAGAACCCAATTCTCACTAGTTTGTTGCAGATCACAGGGAATGTGGGGTCTGCCATTGGCTCGAGCCCAACCCCTCCCCATCACACACCACCACCCGTATCCTCACCAGCAAGCAACACCAAGAACCACCCCATGCTCATGAACCTTCTTAAAGAGAACCCCCCTCAGGATTTTTCCACTCTGTACGGGAGCAGCCCCCTGGAAAGGCAGAACTCTTCCTCTGGCTCCCCCAGGATGGAGGTGGGTCCTGGGGGGAACAAACAAAAGAAAAAAAAATCCCGCCTGCCGGCCGACAAACCCAAGCACCAGACTGAGGACGATTTCCAGAGGGAGCTCTTCTCCATGGACGTCGACTCCCAGAACCCCATTTTTGACGTCAACATGACTGCAGACACCCTGGACACCCCTCACATCACCCCGGCCCCCAGCCAGTGCAGCACCCCTCCCGCCACCTACCCTCAGCCCCTGCCCCACCCGCAGCCCAGCATCCAGAGGATGGTTCGTCTGTCCAGCTCGGACAGCATCGGCGCCGACGTCACCGACATCCTTTCGGACATAGCGGAGGAGGCTTCCAAGCTTCCTGCTGCCAGCGAGGACTGCCCGCCCATTGGCACCCCGGTCAGGGACTCCTCGAGTTCGGGACATTCCCAGAGTGCCCTCTTTGACCCGGATGTTTTCCAGACCAACAGCAGTGAGAATCCCTACACGGACCCCGCCGACCTGATCGCCGACGCCACCGTGAGTCCCAACAGCGACTCCTCCAACCATTTCTTTCCGGACGGAGTTGATTTCAACCCCGACCTGCTGAACAGCCAGAGCCAGAGTGGCTTTGGGGAGGAGTACTTCGATGAGAGCAGTCAGAGCAGAGATGCTGATGATTTCAAGGGCTATACGTCCCAGGCTCTCAGTACGTTGGGGGTGCAGGTTCTGGGGAGCGATGGGGGGGATAATAAATTCAAGGGGGGCGGCCAGTCGGACACGGTGGATTTCAGTATCATTGCAGCTGCCAGCAAAGCCCTGGGCTCCTCGGACATCATGGAGCATCATGGTGGAGCTCAGAGCCCTCTGCTGAATACGGGGGATCTAGGAAAAGAGAAGTCCCAGAAAAGGTTGAAGGAAGGCAATGGCTCTGGGAGCAGCATGGCAGGCCCCGGCCTGGAGGGGAAGCCAGGGAAGCGCAGCCGGACGCCATCCAGCGATGGGAAGAGCAAAGAGAAACTTCCCAAGAGGAAAAAGCAGGAGACGGATGGGAAATCCCCCTCGCACAGTTCATCCAACAGGCCTTTCACACCCCCGGCCAGCACGGGCGGGTCCAAATCCCCTGGGAGTTCAGGCAGATCTCAGACTCCTCCCGGTGTAGCTACTCCTCCTATTCCAAAAATAACCATTCAGATCCCCAAAGGAACGGTGACCGTTGGCAAACCGTCTTCTCACGGCCAGTACACGAGCAGTGGCTCTGTCACCTCCTCCAGCAGCAAAAGCCATCACAGCCATTCTTCCTCCTCCTCCTCCTCTTCTTCCTCTTCAACCTCAGGCAAAATTAAAAGCAGCAAATCAGAAGGGTCTTCTGGCTCCAAGATGAGCAGCAGCCTCTACTCGGGCCAAGGTGGCTCCAGTTCAGGTCAGTCCAAGAGCTCGGCCCAGTCGGTGGGAAAACCAGGATCCTCCCCCATTACCAAGCACGGCCTCAGCAGTGGCTCTGGAAGCACCAAGATGAAACCTCAAGGAAAGCCATCGTCCCTTATGAACCCTTCCATGAGTAAACCAAACATCTCTCCATCTCATTCCAGGCCCTCAGGAGGTTCTGACAAGCTCGCTTCTCCCATGAAACCTGTCCCAGGTACTCCCCCATCATCAAAAGCTAAGTCACCCATCAGTTCAGGTTCTGGAGGCTCCCATATGTCTGGGACCGGATCAAGCTCAAGTATGAAATCCTCTTCAGGAATGGGATCCTCTGGGTCCATGTCCCAGAAACCACCTCCTTCATCTAATTCTTCAACAGCATCTTCATCTTCCTTTTCATCTAGTGGGTCTTCCATGTCTTCCTCTCAAAACCAGCATGGAAGCTCCAAAGGCAAGTCTCCGAGCAGAAACAAGAAGCCATCTCTGACTGCAGTCATAGACAAACTGAAACACGGGGTGGTCACTAGTGGGCCCGGGGGAGACGACCCGATGGACGGACAGATGGGGCCGAGTTCCAATTCCTCAAGCCATACCATGTCCTCCAAGCACAACATGTCCGGAGGAGAATTCCAGGGCAAACGTGAGAAGAGCGACAAAGAGAAATCCAAAGTCTCTGTTTCGGGGGGATCCGTCGACTCTTCCAAGAAGACTTCGGATTCCAAAAACGTGGGAAGCACCGGAGTGGCCAAAATCATCATCAGCAAACACGACGGCGGCTCCCCCAGCATTAAAGCCAAAGTCACCTTGCAGAAGCCCGGGGAAGGAGGCGGGGACGGCCTCAGGCCTCAGATGGCTTCTTCCAAAAGCTACGGCTCCCCTCTGATCAGCGGATCCACCCCGAAACACGAGCGCTGCTCTCCCAGCCACAGCAAATCCCCGGCCTACACCCCCCAGGCCATGGACAGCGAGAGCGAGTCGGGCTCCTCCATCGCGGAGAAGTCCTATCAGAACAGCCCCAGCTCCGACGACGGCCTCCGCCCGCTGCCCGACTACGGCGCCGAGAAACACAAGAAACACAAAAAGGAGAAGAAGAAAGTGAAGGACAAAGACCGGGACAGAGAGCGGGAGCGGGATAAAGAGAGGGACAAGAAGAAATCTCACGGGATGAAGCCCGAGAGCTGGTCCAAGTCGCCCATAGCGGCCGAGCAGCCGCTGTCCATGGCCGGAGGCTCCATCCTGGCGGCCGAGCGGCCGTCCCGGGCCAGCCCCGAGTTCCTGATCGGGGAGGAAGATGATGATCTGATGGATGTGGCTCTCATTGGCAATTAATTGGCAGCTTGGAAAGAGGAGCTCGGCCGTGGGGTTCTGGAGGTGGGAAGAACAGAACCGTGTGTTGCAGGCTGGTTGAAAAAGGAAAAAAAAAAAAAAAACAACCCAAAAACAAAGTGTTTCCAAGGATCTCCAAAGTCTGACCAGAAAGTGTGAGGCCAGCAGCTCCCTGGGCACGTTCCTGGCTGTGGCTTCAGCCCCTCTGGAATCATTTAAGTATTAATGGTCCTGCCAGAGCCAGGGGGTGTAGAGCTGAGTGGGTGGCAGCAGGAGCAGCCCCCACACTGGCACTGCCAGGAGCACAGGCTGTTCTGGGCCAGTCCTCGGCCCCTCTTCCCATCCACAATCAGTTGCTTTTATATTTAGGAAGTTTTAACCTCACTTATTTTTTTAGGGTGTGTTTTAAGGTTGGGTTTTGGTTTTATTTTGATTTTAAAGAGTCATTGGAAAATAAAGTATTTTATTTCAGTGGCAGTTGCTCACTGACTGCCCAGTGCTGAGGAGCCTCCTCTCCCTCTGCTGGGAGTCAGGAGCAGCAGGGAAGGCTGTTTGACTGCCCTTCTATTTGCATCCGTGGCTGGGTGCCCTGTGCTGCTTGTTTGCACAATCTCTGTTTAATGATAGGAAGCAGAGGCCAGAGGGACTTGGGAGCTTGAGCAGAGTTCATGGATTGGATCAGAGCTCATGGATGGGGATAGAGCTCATGGATTGGGACAGAGCTCACGGACTGGGACAGAGCTTGTGGACTGGGGCAGCTCTGCACACAGGCAGCCACTGTAGCTCTGGTGAAGTTGGAATTCCAGCACATCTTGGAGCAAATCTGAGCTGAGAAAGGATTCCACGGTCTTCATCCAAGCCTGGCTTCCTGGTGAGCCCAGAAACCAGCTGCCCCCCAGTGCCCCCCACTGCAGCTGGAAAGAGAGGGGCTGTGGAAGCCGCCCCAGGTCCCAGTCCTGCCAACAGATCCGAGCTGTGCCAAGGGGATCCACGAGGAACGTGGCCATCAGTGCCAGCAGAGCAGCTCCTCTGCATCCCAGGGAGACAGTGGCCTTGTTTCCACCACCAGCCTCTGCTTCTGAGCCCTCCAGGGTTTCCTTTGGGTTTTTCTTGGGTTTTTCCTCAGCTGGCACCACGGGGGGTGTTTGACTGGCACTGCTGGGCAGCCAGCCCCTGACTGGCACATCTGGGAGCAGAGCTGTGGCAGAAGCAGTCCCTGAAAAGATGGATTTTCCCCCTTGGGCTGGAATGAAGAGCAGGACTCAGCTCCTCTGGGGTCTTATCCTGTGGTCCCTGAAAGGAAAAAAAGAGACTCTGGAGAGTGTTTTTATTTTGCTTCAAGGAAACTGATACACTGCAGAGGAAAAAAAGGCTCTGTGCACATGGGCTGTCGAATTATGGACTGGGCAGAATCCCCTCCCATTGGATCATGCTGTCCATTCCGTGGAATGAGGAGACACTTGGAGTGTGGGGACACACTCAGAAAGGATTCAAGGATTTAGGTTTTTTTAAACCCCAGGAATTCCCTGTCCTGCCAAGAGCATGACCCCAGGGTCTTTCTTTCCAGGCTCATGTAGAAGGCTGTTCAGTAGGGTGACAACTATTCAGTTAACTGTAGGGATTTTTCCACCTCTTCCTCCCACCTTAATTCCAGGGCTCCTGGGGAGTGAATTTCTCCAACCCCACCCCCCTTCCCAGGCTCTGGAGAACTCTCCCTTCTTGTCTTTCCCACCCCTTGTCTCCTCCGTAGCTCCCCCCTCTCCCCCATCTTCATGTGCTGAGATGATAGGAAAACGATCCCTAAAGTGGAAAGCTGGAGCCAATGCCCTTATCTCACACAGCATCGGGCTCGGGTGACTCTGGGGGTGGCTGAAGAGGACGTGGGAAACACGGCCCTGGATGAATTTCCCTGGAGCTCCAGACCCGGCCGCAGCAGCTGCACCTCGGAACGGACGCGGTTCAGGCTCCCTGGGCTGCCCGCTGGGTTCGTGCTGCCTCTTTTCCTCCTGCCTTGGGGGTTGGGGTTGGATTGTCCTTTCCTTTTCCTCGGAGCCTCTTCAGGGGGTTGCAGGAAGGCCCGAGGGGGGAGAAGGGCTGGAGCTGCAGCAGGGCTGGGGGATCCACAGGACTGTTTTGCCGGACTCGTCGATGGGAATTGTGTTTTACTTTGGTGCCATGACAGAAACTGGAAGGAGATGCCTCTTGGCTTCGGAATTCCCGTGGAAAGGGGGGTTCAAGGCACGATCCACGGTGTCTCCTCACCCAAGCCCAACGCTGGCGCCCTCCAGCTCCTGCTGCTCCAGGCGACATTGCCCTTCCTGCTGAAATCCAGGGACCAGCATCTCCTCCCCACCCCCCTGCTGCGGTGCCAGGGGAGGCAGAGCCCCCGTTTCCAGCTTGGTACCCCAGCTTGGTGATGGAAATGGGGAGCCAGGGACTGGAGCCGGGTGGGGGTGAGGAGGGGAGAGGCACAGGGTGTTCTGACGAGTAACTGCATCAGCTCTCCGATGGAATCTTGTCTTTTAAAGCTATTTTTGTGTCCTCTCCACGATAATTTTCCATCTTTCAGTATTGGGAAGATAAAACATAAAGTGTAAAAGAAATAAAAGCCAAAAACCTGTTCATCTCGGGCAGTGCAGAGAACAGGGAGTGCAAAGGAATCGGTTCTTTCCTACATTCTCCTGCTGGAAATCCCTGCCTGGGCATTGGCTTCTTTTGTACACCCCCCCCTGCCCCCCCAGCCCGGCTTTAGGGTCATTCCTGCCGGGACAGGGGGGGATGTGGCACAGAGCGCGGGTCTTTACACGCAAATAAAGCTCTTTGGTACAACTGGGTCTCGGCTGTGCAGCGGGGGGAGCCGCGGGGACGCGCGGGAAGCCGCGGGGATCCCTCGCCACGCTGGAATTTCCCGCTGGAATGACGTCATGGTGGCGTCACCGCGACTCTGCCTCCTGATTGGCCGAGCCCCGCGGCCTCCCCGCTCCTCCCGGAAGGGCTCGGAGGGGCGGGGAACGGGGGCGCCCCCCCCCTTTTCCTCACAACCCCCCTCCCCACCGGGACCCCCCGTTATCGGGGGGAGGATCCTGGCGACTCCCGGATATCCCGAGAGACTAGGGGGGGGGCGGGAGGGTGGATCCTGCAGCCGCCGCTGTCCGGGAACGTGGGGTGGGGGGGGTCACCCCTCGTAGCCCCCCCCGCACGGCCCCGGGGGCTGGGCGCGATGGGGCCGGCGGCCGGGGGGGTAGGTGGGGGGGGGGGGGTGAGGGGCGGGTGTCGCGTCTCCCGTTCTCCCTCCCCTCGGCCATCAAGCCACCGCTTCGTTCCCCGGCTCCCCCCCCCTCCCCTCCCCTCCCCGGGATGTCCCGGGTCCCCCC
>JAOEGS010015431.1:0-37947 GCA_025447755.1 Corythornis vintsioides | reverse complement strand
ATGGGGCCTCAACCACCTCCCTGGGGAGCCTGTGCCACTGATCCACCACCCTCAAGGTCAAGAACTTCTTCCTGATACCCAGAAGATCTCTTAATTACTCAAAGCTCGTAATAATTTTAATTGTTTTTGATAGTTTGTTGTTT
Source organism: Corythornis vintsioides (assembly GCA_025447755.1). Taxonomy (NCBI): domain Eukaryota; kingdom Metazoa; phylum Chordata; class Aves; order Coraciiformes; family Alcedinidae; genus Corythornis; species Corythornis vintsioides. The sequence continues at coordinate 37,804 of JAOEGS010015431.1, read as the reverse complement.
TTAAACAGAAAGGCAAGACTAAGATATTAGGAGATAATCCAACTTCTGTGCCGTTATTAAGCACTGAATTGTAAAGGCCTTTAGCAGCCTGTTTAATGTTTATCACTATAGAGCTATTAGTTCCTTTCATCTTAGTCCAGTTTTGATGTATTTGACATCAATCTATTTGCATCTGTCTTATTCTGCTGTCTTTGGGCTTTTAAATATGATGTCTGGCCCAGAAATAATTAAATCAGAGTGGTACAGTTATTTTGTTTTCTTCTGTGAAGTAGCAATTTCTGAGAAAAAGGAAAGTTGTCCTGCTCTGACAACTATTAAATGTTTATATTAGAGATGGGCAAGATTCAGAGATTAATTTAATGCAGAGTTTTACTTTCTGTGTTTTATATTTGGTAGGTGATGTATGACTTGTTAGGATTCTAAAGATGAAGTTTTACCATATTTTAAATGAAGATAAATTATTTTACAGATAATTTTAAAATGTTGGGTGGGGGGAGTTTGCTTTGAATCTGACTCTTAATAGGCATTCCAGAGCTGGGTTGTTTTTTTGCTTGGTTTGGTTTTGTTTGTTTTTATACTAAGGTGCCTCCAGTAGACTCCCCAAATTTTTTATGGATTGCAATGAATTTTTCATGGACTAAGCTCACTCTTACTATTTGAATTTCATGTGTAAATACAGTGGCTTCTGTGGACCTGCTGTGAGCCTTGCACTACAGCCTGTCCTTGGACTACAAATTGGCTTTTGGCATTGTACTAAAGCTCCCAATCTGTTCTGCAGTGGGGGCCAAGCTTCATGGAAAATTGTAAGTCCTCATGCTTGTGTCTATTTGCCATGCTGCTGGAGACATACTGATAATTTATTTTTTTTTGGTAGAACATAATGTGTTTGTATTGTAAAATACAAAATATTTTTAAAGTATGTAAAGTTCTGAACATACATTGTCAGCAATGAAAGTATTTCAGATATCTGAATTCTCTTTTAATTCTTATGTTTTCTTCTTCCTTCCAGAAAACCTGTGTATTGTTTTAATTGCCTTTTCCATTAAAATGCCCTTTTAATTGCCTGGAAATGTATCCCAAATTTGACTCTCTTCCAAACACTTGTACAGCAAAACTGACTAATGATTACGCATTTTTGGACCAGAGTTTATTACAAGAAAAACATAAATGAACCCTCTGTGGAATTTTCCAAGATTTCTGCAGAGGAAATACAATATCCTCTTCACAGCACAGAGTGAGCAGATACTCCAGCCCCAGATTTACTACTAATTTTCTGTTTAACTTTGGGCAAGTTGCTAAATTTCTGTTGCCTGTTTTCTTGCTTTGTAAAAGAAGCCAATATCCACTTGCCTCCCACTAATGTGACAAGTCTGAGTGCTTGCAAAGTGCTCTGAGAATGTCAGATGGAAAATGTTACAGCCCAGGCCTCTGCTAGCCAAAGAGGATATTTACAACAGGTTCTTATGTAGTGAAATAAAAATGTTCAAGCCTATAACCAGATGAGACCAAGACTGATGTGAAATTAAATGCAGGAGGCATTTTTTGACCTTTCAACTGAAATTATATAAGCACTCTTAAGTTATAAATAGGCCTTTGTTTTCCTTCTCTTTGTCTAGCACTCAGAAGAAACACAGGGTTAGTTGTTTGCTATGAAGAGATAGGGCAATGCTTTAGAGTGGAAACAATTGTTCCCTGTTCTTTCTTTATACAGTTCCTATAGTGTTTGTAACTAGCAATTGTTGCTTTTCTTTGTGCTTTTTTTACCTTCAAAAAGCTACAGAAATAAACCTAGTTCTGGAAATGGAACAGCAAAAGAAAACCAAAACACTCACCAACCTATTTCAAGTATGAAAGTTCTTTCCTCTTTCCTGGTTCAATGTGATTGAAGAGAAAAAAACCAAAACAGTGCTAAACTATTGTTAAGCTGGCACAGAAACACTTGTATAGTATTAATTATTTTTATTAAGAATCCTCATAATGAGACACAAAGTCTGCCCAACCTTAAATGGAAGTATTTTTATTCATGTTAAGGGTAATGATACCAAATTCCTCACAGAATCATGTGTGTACATGTATGTATGTCTGTGCATGTTTCCAAATATGCTTATTTCCAAAGTAGTTATTTCCTTGAACAAGCATTATGTCCTTAACTAACTGCAATTTAATTGTCTTAAAAAAAGTTTAACAAACAGAAACCACCTGAAACCTTACCCTGAAGTCAAGTGATTGACATCACTGAGAAAGTAAAATATGAAAATACCTTTTTCTCACTGCTTTGTTTTCCTACTTGGTATGATTTCTCTGGGGGTTGTATTATGGAAATAATGTCCTTGACATTAAAATAAATGTGAGGTAAGTGGCTTTATTATTTATCACATATTGTTTCATTTAAATTTTTAATCACCTTTCCAAACCATTGATTTTCATCATAACAGTATTCTCAGGGTAGGAATTTATCTTCAGATGCTACTGCTGATGCCAGATTTTTATTAATAATCATAGACCTTCTCTTGCAATAAAAAAAACCCAAGCAAACCAAACAACTGACTTCAGAATGTTTCCTGTAAATAAAGATTGTGGGGCCTGTGAAATTATTATATTCTAGCATCACAATGCAAAAAGCATAGTCAAGTCTGAGGGTGCTGATTCTTTCAGGTTCCATTCTGAGTAGGGACAGCTGTAAAAAGCAGTTCTCTCTCTTTATTTGAACCATTTCTTCTTAACCAAGCTTCTGCTGAAAACAGTAACATCTGCTAAGGACAAGGGGAATTCTAAGACAAGGCATTGCCCTGGCTGAACTCTCTTCTTGCTTCTCTCAGCAGTTTGCTGCATGGCTTCGAGTTAGCCACTGAACAACTTCATGCCTGTTACCACGTGTGTAAGTTTAATACATCCATACTGCTCTACCTTGGAGAAAGGCATGAGCCTTGAGTTACTGGTGTGTGGAGAGGAACTGAGCTGATGGTGTTATGGGTGTTGTATACATTCCACATATTGTAAACTTGTGTGAGCATAAGATGCATGGGGTGGACACAATCCAACAACAGCACTCAAGAAGATAAATGTCTGCATGAATAGCACAACACCACACCTGCTGTGGGCAGTAAATTACATCCCAGCTTGCTGTTCTTGGCTTTGCAAGTGCCTGGGCTCCTGAAGTGTACCTCAAATTAGGTGGTGAGAATATGTGCCAAATTACATTGCTGCCGCACATCCAGGGCGTCCTGGCTGGGCTCTGCCTTCTGCCCTTCACCCTACTGCCTGCCAAGTGATTCCATGTGCCCTGAAACCGGAGTTTCGCAGCCCCGCGGCCATTCCAGGCCTTGTGGTATAGACCGCGCTCCTTCGGGAACACCCTGCCCCGGCTTGCGGCCGGCTGGGGAGACCCCGCGCCCTCTCCTCCTCCCCGCAGCGCATTGGCTGCGGCGGCAGCCACCCGGCCGGGCCCGCCGGGGTGCCCCGTGCCGCTCAGAGCCGCTGCCCTTCCCGTCCACGGCGCTGTCAGAGCGGATCAGCGGGCGCGGCGCTGCGATGGAGCGGCGAGCGGCAGCCGCCAGGAGAGGAGGAGGAGGAGGAGGAGGAGGCGGAGGAAGGGAGAGATTAGCTCGGTGTCGGCTGGCGCAGAGGCGCGGCTGAGCGCTCCAGCGGGAGCCCGGGGCCCTGCGGACCGTGCGAGAGTAGAGGCGGAAGGAGCGGAGATGCGGCTGCTCTCGCCGCGCCGCTAACGCTCCAGAGGAGGGAGGGCAGCAAGGTCCGTCCTTCCCGCTGCTCTGCGGGCGCAAAGGGTGCCTTGTGCAGTCCCCTCCTCTTGCTTTTATCCCAGCCCAGGAGCAGAAGCCGCCGCCGCTGCCACCCCCTCTCCTTTCCTGCGCTTTTCCCACCATGAGCGGGGCTGTTTTCACCTTATAAAGATGGCGGTGTGGGATCGCTGCAACCTTTAGACTAATGACTGTCAGAAACATCGCCTCCATCTGTAATATGGTGAGTGCTGGCGGGCAGGCGTGCCGGCGGGGGGCGGGGGCGGCACAGCAGCCCCTCTGGGGGCAGGCGCTGCTGGGGCCGGTTGGGGGGTGGTGGTTCTCCCCAGGGGCGGCCAGGCGAAGGAGGAGAGACCGACCGCATCCCTGCCCTTGGCGGCTGGGGAGCCGGGCGGCTGTGCCGGGACGTGCCTGGGATGGAGTTGGCCGCTGGAGAGCGGCGATGTCCCGAGTAGTTTTCCTGGAGCGGACCGGGGAGGGAAGGAGATGCTGAGCCGGTGCGGGGCCCTTCGGAGCGTGGCTGGCCTCCGGATACGCGTCGCAGATGGGGACGCAACACGCTCTTCCTCCTGCCCTAATAAGCCTGCGAAAGGACCCCAAAGTTGAGCTCTAAATCTACATTAAGTCAGTGACCCCATTTCACCCTCTTAGGCAGGTACCCTGAGGTCTCATTGGGGCCAGGAGCTCCCCAGGTTTCACAGAAAATGAGGATGCCTAGATGCCTGGTAGCGTGCTTTTGGACCCCGATGCTAGGTACCTGTTCTAGGAAATCTCAGCTTTACAGCTAAATCAGGGCTTAACTTGCACTCCTTGCTATTCAGAGGACTGCTCTTTGTTGAGTACTCTTGAATCACTTAGCTTTCTCTAAATCTGACCAGGCAAATAGTAATAAGAACCAATATTTTTGTGTTCAGACTTTGCCACTTTCCTCCTCAGGAATAGTTGAAAGAATACTTTCTGTGTTGTGCTTGGGTCTAATTTTAATCCTAACAAATTTGAAGTGTCTGACTGAGTTTAGATTTTTGAAAATTCTTGGTGGAGAAAGGGAGAGCTCAAACTTTGTCTGTCAAATGTTTGCTAATGCAGGTTGGCAGTAATGAACTTGCTAAAGAAGTGTATGTGTGTGTGCTAGACCCCCTGATGCAAGCAGAATAGAAGCCTCTATTTCTGCACATTTTGTTGGTTTAGTCTGTATTTTTCCCCCTTATTTTCAGGTTCTTCAAGAGCAGCTACATGCAGTTGCCAGCTTCCCTCCATGTGGTGCCCCAGCATGCCATGTGCTGGTGATGCCACACATACCATTCATCTGCCCTGGAGAATGGAGCCTACCTCTAGGGTAAGGCAACAGGCACAGCCCCAGAGAAAGAGTGTGGATTGCAATCCTGCTCCCCTTCCACCTGTATGTGATTCCACTTAAGTGGAACCTTAAGTTCAACTTAAGTCCAACTAGATGCCCAGGCCATACCACACATAGTTCTGACTTAATCCTCAGTCCTACCTTTGAAGGACCTGCCCTGAAATGCAAAGGAGGAGGGTTGAGTTCAGGGTTAAAAAAATTTAATACAAAATCCAGAGTTAGGGTGAAATAATGTGTGCTCACCTCTCTCACTATCAGAACTTTTCATTGTTCTTAATAATTTCCAGTCTTGTGGGCTCCTCAGTCCAGGACTGAGGAGAAAACCTGGGTACACTTACCTTCTCTCTGAGGCAGGCTCTGATTTTTATTGCTGATGAATGGTGGGTGTGATGCTCTGCAGACTGCGTAAGAGAGCACTGCATGAAGGGGAGCTGGAGACTCTTAGGTGGTTGTAAGACTTTAGCATTGGCATAAAGTATTAGGATGTCTGTGTTTTGTTTTGTGTGCTTCAGAAGTGTGTTTGTATACAGTACACTTCTCCCAAAGACTGGGCAGATTGGCAACAAAACCGACGAGGTTGTTGTAATGGTGCAGTGCTTACCTGTTGCTGCCAGTAGAACCTGCAAAAGTAGCACCTGGGAAATGGAAAGACTGCAGGGAAGAATTAGAGCCTCGGGCAGAAAATGCATGCTAGGGCTGTTTGTTCAAGGCTGGGGGTAGCCTTGGGTTTGTTCTGTGTTTGTCCTGCTGGGGTAGCAGGGATGAAGACATCTGTTCCTGAAGGAGTCAGTGTGACTCTTGCCACCCTCACTGAAAAGGGACATCTAGTCCCCAGGATGTTCTTATCCACCTTTCATTCACTGGGAAATGAGTTTATCCAGAGTTTATCCACTCTGCACACCTGGTTTGCCCCAGCAGGAGATACACTATATATATAATATAATAGATATAATAATCATATATAATATATATCATCATCAGCTCTTATGTATGGCAAGTACAGTAGATGCGAAGAAGCATAAGATACACTGAAGGAATTCTGTTTGTGGCAATACCTGGTGCCATGTAACCCTTGTAGACTGTAGATAAAAACTAGGGATGTGCTTTTAGGGTCTAGGATGCTCTAATCCTCTTTGGTATTGTTGTGTGAGATAACTCGATGATTCAGGCACAGAGTGCTGGTTCAAAGGTGGAAATAGGCATGCTGGCATTTAAAAATTGTTGCTTACTGAAATCCTCTGTGGTATGTTTCTCTGTTGAAGAGCTTTTGGTAAAGCTTTGGGCTCTGAGTTAAGCTGATGCTGCAGCTGTGGCCCAGGGATATTACTGGTACATGCAGTGAAGGACATCAAACCATTTCAGAATGTACTGACATACATTTTTATGGAGATGGCTGACAAGTTCTGTGGACAGTATTTCTCCTAAATACCTTTTAGTATACTGCTGAGAACAGCTATTAATTCCCCCCCTCCTTAATCTTGTAATAGTGGCTCAAGTAATCTGATGTGCACTTCAGAGTACTCTGTCAATTTAATAAATGGAACATTCTGAACACATTGGGATTGCTTCTGATACAAGGTATTGACTGAGATACCTCACAGTTGGTCCTGGTAGTTGTTGCACAGACATCCTTTTGGAAAAAGGTTACATTTCTTCAGATTAATTTTGTTTGTTTGTTTTTTAACTGGGCTTTCATGATACACATCATGAAAACATTCACGCAATTTACCAGGAGTTATGTGACTACCTGTGAATTTCAGCTGTCATTTGAAAAAACAAAGTTTCTAACCATCCTAAAAACTAATTGTAGAGGGGAAAAAAAAAAAAAAAGAAAATGCCAACAACCTGGAAGTCTCTACATTCAGGAAACATGAAATAAGGATAACTGTTGGATTTTGTTTTTAATGTAATGATTTTAGAACTTGTTGCAGGATTTGTTTGAATGTAGGGCATTCACAGACGGAGGACTCAAACTACAAATAGAAACTTGAAAAGTGCTTCATATTTTTGATAAATCTTTGTTATTTCTGATATATGTCAAACTTTAAGGTTTACGGTGATGGTGACTACATCATCTCTCTAGGCATTCTATCCCAGTGCTTCAGTATCCTTAGGACTAGAACGTTTCCTGATCTCTTATCCAAATCTACAGCACAGTAATTTCAGATTAGTACCTCTGATCCTATTCATTCTTGAGGTTGAGGACATACTAGTTACCTTCTGTAGCAAATTACATACTTGAAAATACTGTCATGCCTTGCCTCAGCCTTTTCTATCTTATGCAACACAACCCTGTTCAGCTCTTTTTTGACAGGCCATTTTTTCACCAGAGTTGAGTTTTTCATTTTGACTGCCTTCTTTTGGATTCACTCTAGTTGTCTTCACCTTTCTTGAAGCTTAGTACCCAAAGCTGGACATAAGGTCCTGTCTGAAGTCTTTCCAGTGATAAGTTAAACAGGAAAGTTACTTTAAGAACTTTGTAGACTCCTGTCTGTTCATTATACTGTCAACATTTGTTGTGGTTTTTTTGAACAAGCACTGCATAGCTAATGCTTATTAATCTTCTACTACACTATGGGCTCTAGACTTTATTTTAAGCACTATTTTAGCTGTTTCCCATTCTGTACATGTACAGGTGATTCTTCATGTGCAGTCGTGCTTGTCTCAGCTGAATTTCGACAGTTTTTAAAGCATTTCTCTAACATTGTCAAAAATACTTTTGAATGCTAAACCTGTCCTGCAGCATAACTGCAGACCTCATAACTCATCTTGTCTTGAGATTTAAGGAACATATTCTTTCTTATGTCTCCAGGTTATCAAATGATACTCCAGCTGGTGCAACTGTGATGAAGTCTTGAAGGTGCCTTGCCTTTAGAATGCTTTAAGGCACCATGTATGCAGTCTGGGTGGCCCAGACAAAATATTATTTAAGAAATTATAATCTTTAAGCAAATCTCAGTCTCTTTTCACTTGTGAGGCCATCCTGAGGTTATGTGTTCTGAAGAAGGAAACTGGCCAAAAAAAAAAAAAAAAAAAGTTTTAGATCCTTGTTCCAGCAAAAGCCTAAGTGCTTCTAATCCAAGAAGTTGGGAATGGAGACAGATTAATGAGAAAATACTGCGTTGCAGTTTGGTAAAGGTTGTATAATCATGGAAACTTTAAAGGTCAATATTAAAAAAACCCCCAAAACCTTAAGGAGTTAGATATTGAGCTTGTAACATTTCACTAGAACCTGACTTGCAGTACTTGGTTGCTTTCTGCTTTGTGAAAATCAAGGTTTTTAAACTGTATGAGACTGAGTGCCTTAATGACTTTGTACAAGATTTTAAGTGATTTAGGATTTCAGGCCTCCTGATTTTTATACATTTCTTGGTAACCACACAGGAAAGAGCTGAAGTTATTTATGATATATGTAGTACTTAGATCTGTGATTACATATAGTTTATGTAATCCAGCAAAGTTTAGATATCTGCTTTCTCTTATAATTTGCCTTAATGATCAGAAAATTCTTTTGAAAAAATGCACAAAAATAATGTATTTAGATACATTGGCTTACATCACCTTTCCTTCAAAAATTGAGTACACTGTGGTCTTTTGATCAGTCAATATCTTTTTACTGTTTACTATGATCCCCTATGTTTTTCATAGTGTCTTCTCTCTTTTACCTTACAAAGATCCAAAATACTTCTGCTGGAGGAACAATAAAACATTTCTTTGCAGAAGAGGGAAAAAAAGCTAATTATCGGGTTAAATACAACCATCTTGTGGGATTTACACTTTAAAAATTATAGAAACTATTCAGGCTTTTCATGTAATGTCACTGAGCTTGGAAGAAAGCTGCTTCAGCTCTTCCAGTTACTCACCATATCTCTCTGAAAGTTGAGGTTGTCCCTGAGGATAGTTGAAATCCAGCACCGAGGACAGATGATGCATCTACTGAAAGCAGTTGCATATATACTGCATGGTGTGGTATCACTTGCTCTTCTCTAGTGTTTTCTTTGTGTTTCTTCTGGGAGTTAAATTTGGATTTTATTTACGGTTACTTCCTCTCTTTAGAGTTATCTATCACTGCCTTTTGTTGGCCAGGAGGCCTTCTACATATTGCTTTATCTTTTTTTCCCTTCCCTCCCATATGCTGTGCCTTCCAAAATCCTGAAACTCAGGCTGCTTGGCCCTGAAGCCATTTCTATTTTTATTCTAATTTCTCTTCTACCAGCCCAGACATCACCCTTAGTTTGTCTTAAGTCTTCAGTTTCTCCCTTCAGGAAACATCTCTATTTCTAGCACATTGCTCTCACTTTCCCTGAATACTAAGAAAAAAAAAAAATTAGTTCACAGCTGTATATGATCTGAAGCCCTTTCTCTTGGACCATTCATCTTTATTTATCTCTTGTTCTTTATGTATTTCTTAAAGTAGTGTTTACACAATTCAATTTTTATGTTTGTTTCTTTTTATTGGTAGGGTTTTTTCTTAGTTTTTTAGATTTTCTTGTGAACAAAATATTTTTTGTTATTTCTTGTTTTGTATTGTAATGTTGATGGTTATTCATACTATGTTTCCGGTTCTTTGGTGATACCTATTTAATAGTTTTTCCATACGTGCCTTATGAAATTTCCTAATTTCTTTACTGCACTCATTTACTTTAAATTTACTTGGACTTGATGATCTTATAGGTCTCTTCCAACCAAATGATTCTATGAAATGTGCACATGCATAGTTCTTCAAAGTTAGTGCCTTTTTTTTTGTGCTCTATCACAACAGAAAGTCAAACCTCTTCTGTTTGCAGTAGCTTTGATATTAGCTCTATTCCATTTCTTATCCCGTGTACAATAATTGTATTTAGAGTATTTTACTACATGTCATTTATCTAATCTCATGTCTTTTTTTCCCCCCTACATTCTTTTGTTTACATGCTAAAGTGCAAAGGGGCAGGAGGTTTGTTTTTCTTTTTTTAACTTAATCTGTTTCATGTGACGCAAAACACAAATTAAGCTCTTAGCAACATTATCAGAAATTTCATCTGAAAGGAAACCTGGTAGCCTTATGTGTTGGAAGGCCTAGAGCAAAATAACACGAGGAAAAAATATAGGTCATATGGCCAGAATGTTTTTGGAGTGATGCTGTGGTGAAAAGCTTGTCTTAGCCTGAATTGACCCATGCTTGGTTATGGCTCCAACCATTCTTTGCCATTTGATAAGGACTGAATGCTAATTGTTGAATTAAGTGGTGAATACTGGTTATTTAATTAGGTAGAAAGACTTCAGAGAAATGAATGTTTACCAACACCACAGAATACATAGTAGGAATTGCTGTGTTGACCTAATTCTCATTCTGATACAGTCAGGCCACCATGGTCACTGTGATGCATTTCCTTTATTCTTTCAAAAGGAGCTAGGCTCCTTTATTGTCTCTATACCCCAATATGAATTTATTTAATAGTCCTAGATCCCAATGTATTGACTTAGGTGGTCTCTCCTCATGTCAGGATCTGTAGATGCACTGTTTTTTGTGAAACTACAGTAGGTTCAGTTCAAGCACAGGACTGTTTCTAAAACCATAGTGGATGGAATGCAATAAAACATATTTGAGCATATTTTCATTGCAGAAGTGACCAAAATGACTTGCTGGGAGTGGGAGCAAGCACAACCATGCTTAAAACTATATTAAATAGCCATGGTTGATTTTTGCTGTAGATTAACCTTAACAGACTAACACATTTTCTACATTTGATATGGTTGGTTTAAACTGAGTTCTGAATCATTTTTATCAAATCTCTAATAGCACTTTTTTTTTTTCCAGTCTAAACCTGACTTGGGTGTGCAGTTTCTGGTATGTTTTAGTTGGAAAGTTTTCCAGACCTTTCTTCTGCCAGCATGTCAACTGCTTCTTGAGGAGACTTCCTATGCAAAACATGTAATATATATGCAACATGGTGTTATTTGAGTATATTAAAGAGTCTGTCTACATTTTCTTTATCCATGCAAGAAGTATATCCTGCTTTGAAGCGTTAGGTCTCTGTGTTTCCCACCTGTTTTCCTACTCTTATTTTTTCTATTTTGTAATTCAACAATATCTTTTTTTTTAGACCTTAAAATAAACTAGACTGAAATTGCTCTTGATATAAGAAGGTACAACTCCTAATGAAGTCCAGGGGAGTTATGTCAGTTTAACCCAAGACTGAATTTATTCTCTCTGTTTTATTGGGAAACTGGCACACAGTGCTTCATTTTATATGTGCAGCAGCCAGGGCCTGGTTTTTGGAGAGGTAAAGCTCTGTGACAAGCTGTTAACAAGCATATGTTCTTTTCAGCAACATGCACCTTTGACATTGCCATGCAATGTGTAGCTTTTATGTGAAGATAGTGTACATCATGGATTTGTTTGTTTTTCAATGATAATTTTGTTTGGTAAATCCTGATTCTTGCTGTTTCTCACAATATTTGCAAGACATTAAATGCTGGAAAGGATTTGTCAAGCCAACTGTCATCCTCTGAAGTAAGAAACTGGTCCTGGTGGAAAGGTAGAAGAGTGATGTAGGAGCAGCTAGTTAGCAGAGCACTTGCATTCTACTCATCTAACAGTGTACACTAACTTGTAGTTTATGAAAGAGTAGGAGGTTACTCTTTAGAGATATGAATTTTAAAGGGAGGGTTTGTTTTTTTTTCAGTATGGAAAACACTTCTGCAAAGCTGGAAAAACACACATTTGCTTCTTAGATTAGGGAACTTGATTTTGATTGATCATGGTGGAATCAAAGAAAATCTTTGCAGGATCACAGAATCACAGAATGTTAGGGTTGGAAGGGACCTAGACGATCATCTAGTCCAACCCCCCTGCCCGAGCAGGATCACCTAGACCAAGTCACCCAGGAATGCATCCAGATGGATCTTGAATGTCTCCAGAGAAGGAGAACTCCACAACCTCCCTGGGCAGCCCGTTCCAGGCTCTGGCACCCTCAACGTGAAAAAGTTTTTCCTTGTGTTTACCCTAAATCTCTTGTGCTCCAGCTTGCTCCCATTGCCTCTTGCCCTGTCACTGGATGACACTGAGAAGAGAATGGCTCCATCTTAGAGGCCATTTCCTAGAAAAGCAAATATTTTTATTGACACATGTGACTGCTGTGCCTGCCTATCACTAAGACAGAGTTAGCCTCACTAGTTGTAGCTGAAAGGAAAAAATGAGTTTGTCTTGATGCTGTACATAATTTTATCTTAGAATCATAATATTCTAAATGTTTTCTTCCCTCTATTTTTTTTCTTTTTTTTTTTTTTTTATAGGGCACCAATGCCTCTGCTCTGGAAAAAGACATTGGCCCAGAGCAGTTTCCAATCAATGAACACTACTTTGGATTGGTCAATGTAAGTGTCATTTTCAGTAGACAAACCATATGCAAAACTATGGATTTGACGTTATTTGAACTTTGGGGTTTGGTTTTGTGGGTGTGTTTATTTGTTTTGGGTTTGGTTTGTTTCTTTTTTTTTTTTCCTTGAGCTTTCTTTTTCTCCCCCAATTATTTTCTAAGGTAGGATTGCCCTTTTTTTAAAAAAATAACAACAAAAAAAAGTACTTCTCACATTTCCATTTTAGGCAAAGTTGGTTGCAAAAGATGTTTGAAGAGGGCTCCATACACCACCCCCAAGAAAGCAATACTGTTCCATTAATGTTTCCAAGGATTAGAAATTACAGTTCAATAAAGTTAAAATCTGTTTTAGCTATGAAGTGTGAGAGAGCAAATGATGAAAGTAGGTATAAGCTTAGGTAGAGCAGTCTGCCTGGGGGACTCAGGAGGAGCTTTTTTATCTGACTGTGGAGAGAATGACTGAGAAGAGTGTTTATCACTTATTTGTTCCCATATAAATAAAACAGATACAGTACTTTCCATTGAAAACATGAATCTGCTGCTGAACAGTAAGAGCCCAGAAAGAGTATATTAATATATGGAAACAAGCTTGATGAGATTCACTGCAATAAATATATCTGTTGCAAGTGGAAACTTTTACTTTGTATCCTCATTAATTTAGAACACCACAGGATTTTTTTTTTCCTATGAAGTGTCCAGGGGTGGGTGGGGAAAAAGATTCCTGCAGCAGCTGCATGGCGGAATGGCTGGTATGTGACAGGGGCACAGAAGCTACAAGTTGAGTAAAGCAACTGGTTTTATTGTGATGCACAGGGATTAAGATTGCTTTTTAATTTTACATGGCAGTTTGGGAACACCTGCTACTGTAACTCCGTGCTGCAGGCGTTGTATTTTTGCCGGCCGTTCCGGGAAAATGTGCTATCATACAAGGCCCAACAGAAAAAGAAGGAAAATCTCTTGACTTGCTTGGCAGATCTTTTCCACAGTATTGCTACTCAGAAAAAGAAAGTTGGAGTTATTCCACCAAAGAAGTTCATATCAAGGTTACGGAAAGAGAATGGTAAGTGTAAATCTGGAGTTCTCTTAGACACTCACAAGTCCCAGTCAGATCCAGTGCACTGCTGGGCATCTGCATCAAATGGCATCAGTTTCCCCACCCATGGGTCTTGCTGTCCAAACTCTGATATTCCTAAGTGTCTAAGGGACTTGGCATATATGGGTGGGTGTCAGTGTTGCCTAAAATGAGGCGTCTAGTCTAAGGAATTAATTTAGGGTGAGTCACCCTCTTTCATTGAGTGTAGTGGGAGCCTAAACACCCATAGATGAGTGTGACCTTTCAGACAGCTACAGTTAGGTGAGATTAAGTCTTCCCCCACTGTAGCTCAGTGAAGCCAGCATGACTGCAAACGCACTCTTCTTTGGCATGATTCTAAATACTTTGCTGAGCAAGGGCTACTACATGTATTTGGAAAGAAATCATTGTTTTAGTTTGCTTTCTTGAAGGAAAGGATATAATCAATTTTAGAATTCTCAACTCTCTTCTTCACAGATCTCTTTGACAACTACATGCAGCAGGATGCACATGAGTTTTTAAACTACCTGCTCAACACCATCGCAGACATTTTGCAGGAGGAGAAGAAACAGGAAAAGCAAAATGGGAAACTGAAAAATGGCAACATGAATGAAGCTGAGGAGAACAATAAACAAGAACTCACCTGGGTGCATGAGATTTTTCAGGGAACACTGACTAATGAAACTAGATGTTTGAACTGTGAAACCGTAAGCATTGGGATAGATTTTTTAAATATATTTTTTTTGGTTGTTGCCCATTAATAGATAGATGCATTTTATATATATAAATATGTAAATCTTTTCAGACATCTGAGAATTGTGGATATTCCTGTAGACTTTACTTCTTGAAGTGAGTATATTTTTTTCTAAAAATTTATTCTTCTAAGCATTACTTGGCAAACCTATGCCATGTTTTGCTGTCCTAATACGTATCTCCACAGTTAAACAACTTGCTAGTTAATCACTATGCTTCCTTACTACTGTAACTTTGGGAGAAGATATTCACATCATTATTCCATGATTAAGTGAAATGTTAAGATTAATTTTTGTTAATTCAGTCCTAAGAACATGACTGGCATACAGAGAGGTTTTGTCAGTAGCAAACCATGTGTTTCATTTTGAGAGAGTTTGTGGAGTCTCCTTCTCTGGAGACTTTCAAGACCTGTCTGGATGCATTTCTGAGTGATTTGCCCTAGTTTTGTCCTGCTCTGGCAGGAGGGTTGGATACGATGATCTTCGGAGGTCCCTTCCAACCCCTACTATTCTGTGATTTTGCAGTCTCCCTCATATTTTTCAAAGGATGTTGTCAGTTTGAAGTATGAGTAAAAATTAGTTACAGTTAGGACTCTTGATTGCAGGTCTTCTATTGATTTTGGTGGTTTTCAATCACATGCTCTGACTTAAAGGGCAAAGGGAAAATAATGATAATATTAAAGTTTCTCTCTGTGAAAGGGTAACACAGACAAGAAAAAGGTCTGTTTTGGGAAAACAGTGATGCTGACTTTCCAAAAAGGTTGGAATTAACCTCACCTAACCTTTGCTTTGTAAAATGTAGGTGTCAAGGATGAACTAGTTTTCTCAGCTCCTTCTGTAGGTGATGGAGATTGCAAAGGAGCTCCTGCAGGAAGCTCTTGACATCTGTCTCTAGGCTGTTTCATGGAAGAGAACATTTTTAGCAGTATCAAGAATTATGCTCCATACAGCAGAATGTCTTGCCTCCATGGTGGTGCTGAGCTGTTGCATCTGTTGGTGCAGCAATGTACCAACTGGGCCAACAAACTGATCTGACCTAAGAACAAGTCGTATGAGGAGAGGCTGAGGGAGCTGGGCATGTTTAGTTTGGAGAAGAGGAGGCTGAGGGGACCTCATTGCGCTCTACAACTACCTGAAAGGAGGTTGTAGAGAGGTGGGTGTTGGCCACTTCTCCTTAATTACTATAGAATCATAGAATGTTTAGGGCTGGAAGGGGCCTCCAAAGGGCATCTAGTGCAGCCCCCCTGCAGGGAGCAGGGACACCCTCAACTAGACCAGTCTGCTCAGAGCCTTGTCCAACCTCACCTGGAATAGCTCCAGGGATGGGACCTCAACCACCTCCCTGGGGAGCCTATTCCACTGATCCACCACCCTCAAGGTCAAGAACTTCCTCCTGATACCTAGTCTGAATCTACTCTTCTCTAATTTAAACTAATGACAGAACCAAGGGAAATGGTCTGAAGTTGCAGCAGGGGAGGTTTAGATTAGATATTAGGAAGAAATTCTTTACAGAGAGAGTGGTGAGGCACTGGAACAGCCTGCCTAGGGAGGTGGTTGAGTCACCAGCCCTGGTGGTATTTAAGAAGCTAAGTGAGAAGGTGCTTTGGGACATGCTCTAGGGGCAGGCATGGAGGGGGTTATTTGTGTTTTTTTCAAATGGTCAGGTATTTAGGTTTTTTGTTCTTGTAGGTATGGTTGGACTTGGTGATCTAGGAGGTCCTTTCCAACCATGATTATTCTGTAAGAATATTATGTTTATAACTCAGACCAGTACTGCTGCCAAGGAGTTCCTCTAAAGGAAATGCAATTTCAGATTATCTGCATTAAGATGGGATAAGGTGCACAGCAAGCTGAGGTTAAATATCACTTTAGACAGCTGAATTTAGGTGAGATAAACCTTACTCAAGTGCTACCAGATATGTGTAAAAGAACATATTCTTATATTTCTTATCACAAATAATAGCTCTGCTCTAAGAAAATATGACTTCTCCAGAGACTTGGGTTAGAGATGGGGCAAAAAAGAGATACAATGATAGACAGCATGAAAAAAGGGTGTTGGACCAAGTTTGGAACAACTTGTATAAGTGAAAACAGGAGAGATTGAAAATGAATTCTTTATTTCAATAATAAAACCCCAAGTAATCATAGCAAGTTAAAAAAAACCATAAATAAAATAAACGTAAATGTAGAATTCTTTTTTAAATTGGAAAGCTTATTTCAAAAATTGTGGCCTAATTCTAAATTGCTATCTAGTGTTTACTCAGACAAGCTGTTCTGAAGTCAGGATGTGTCCTTGGGTAACAGCAATAGTGCACAATACACTATTTGTAATTCAAAGTGACCAAGCTTTGTGGAAAAACCAGCACTAGGTATTGCTGCTGTAGGAAGGCTTGTTTCTAGCTTCCTGTGAGTGCAGAAATACTGTATACTACTTAGGATACTTTTCCTGCTTGTTTTTACTGCATTATTATAATATCTTGAAGTCTTTGGGAAATAGTAAAATGGATTAAAAGATGTGCCTTTGTTAAAATATTCATATGTAGTGCATGATGAATCATTCAGATTTTAGTAGTTCTTGTTCTCACAGAGTGCAGTTTGAATTTGGTTTTCCAGCTGCCTTTAGTTTTGGTCTGTATCATTCTAGCTCCAACTAGCTCATCTTCCTCAAAATCAGTAACAAAATTCCTAGCATCTTTGTGGTATTTAGATGAAACACTAAACCTGCCAAAGTCTTTTTAAGTATTTAACCTCTTTCTTGACATGCAGTGTGTCTGACAGAACTCTAGTTCCAGCCACAGAGACACAATGTTCTCTGAAGCTTTGTTGCTCTATTTTTTGAATTCCAGCTCCGTGTTTATTCTGCAGTTGATTGCTGCCAGTTTTCTGGTTTCCTCTCCCCTGTGGATTGAATCATGTTTCAGGGATGTTTTTTTTATTTGAAGAACTGCTGTTCATTTTAGTTGGGTGTGCATTATGCTTCTGTACATCTTTGATAATCTCCAGATTCATCCTGGTGAAGGTGTTCCTCTGGATTCAGGACTCATGTGGTCTGCATTCACCATGTTTATATGATCCCTGACATAACACAAAGATGAGCTGGCAGTCAGACAGACCTGTCACATCCATAGAATTACAGAAATCTGAGCACAAAGGGCTTGTGTGGTAACAATGGATTCAACCCCTCACTGAAGTTCTTGATTTGAACTTCACTATCCTATCATCTGATTTAGTTAGCAAATGCAGTCATAGGAAGCAAAATATGGAGTGTTCAGACAGCATTTTATAAACTTAATTGGTTATTATGACTATGACTAAATTTTGTGCAGGAAGTAATTCTGCAGTCTTTTTGACTCAGTAGAAGTAATACAACAATTATCTATTTGGGTCTTTTTTTTTACATCATCTTCGAAGATTAAGCACTAAATGCAAAATAATTTTCTAAGCAAAAATAAAGACCTGTCTTTCTGAAAATGTTGGGAGTTACATTTAAAAAATAAAAACTCTTTTATTTTAATTTTTCTCCTCTTGTTCCATCTGAAAAAAACATTGGCAAAATCAGAATGATTTTTCAAAATATTATCACTTTGCCAGTTATGCCTTTAATCATTTAATTTTTAAATCAAAATTATTGACCAAGAACAATATTCCATGGAGAAATGTACCAGTGTCAACCAGAAATAAAAAGCTAGCCTTTTGAATGCTCACTGGAGAGCATGGTTCAATATGACATTCCTTGACAGATATTGGAAAATAACTTCATTGCATCCTTAATAGTGGAAATAATTATCCAGGGCATAAACTGGTTATAGACTATAATATGTTATACAAAGGGTAAATAAAATGTCAGTAAAATAAGAAACTAGGCTGTATTGTGTAACAAGGAAACGTACATAATGCACCAGTCACACTTTATATAGGAGATGATGAACAGCAGACTGCAGTCACTGGCCCCTGGTTTGGGAGCTGAGATAAGTGGGACAGACAAAAGTTAAATTATATAAAAGCTGGATTGGTAGAGTATATAATATAAATGGTCATGCTGAGCTAGAAAAAAAAATTGAATAATTTTTGTGTAATTTATTTTTGCAGAAATTGCTGTCTTTAGCATTTAGATGTGTGGAATTTCCCTAGTCTCTGTTTTACATGCATATTTTTTGCAACAGGTTAGTAGCAAAGATGAAGATTTTCTTGACCTTTCTGTTGACGTGGAGCAGAACACATCAATTACACACTGTCTAAGGTAAATGAATGCATCTCTTTGGCAGATAGTTCTGTCTGACTTTGTTAATTTTTCCAAGTCTAGTAGGTACAGAAAAGAGAAGTAGAATAACATTGGGTTTTGAGGGGAGGAAAAAAGACTGTAAACTGAATGTTTCCTCTAATGACAAAATACAAATGAATGTGTTTTCTTTTAATCACTTTCAATGTATGTGTTTGAAAGAGGAAAAAAAACAACTCTTGGGGAAAATAATTTATTACCTTGTCATCTGGAAGAATTTCTGCAGAAAAATAATTGGCTTCAAAGGGATTTAAATGTGTTTATCTTTAAGCTTCTATTCAAGTGCTTTGTTGATTCTGACTTAGGTGCATATTAAAAGTTAAATGTATGCTTGCAGAATGACTGCTTGAGTCCCTTGAGGGCAAAAGATTTCAAAACTACTTTTCTGCCATTTAAGTTTCTTATTCTGTGTCTCATCCTAAAATGATGGGGAGTAGTTTCTTATTCCAAGTTTCAGTTCTGCTCCTGGTGCACTCTTAACTATTGAAGAGATACTTCAGAGATTAAGATAATTTCCAGTCTTGCATGGGTGATTATTCTGAGAGATTTTACATACCTGGCGTTTTGGCATTAATACAATAAACTAATACCTAGATTTAAGACTGTATGTTGCTGCTCTAACAAATGATTTATCAACTGGTCAAATTATTCTTTCAATCTCCAAAATTGTTACCAAGTTTGAAATCACATTTCACAGTTATTCTGGAGTGTCTAGGAATGGTTTCCCAGCACCTCAGCCCAAGCTGAGAGTTACAGAAAGAGAAAGTATATGAGGTCAGAAAGCAGTGATTTCTCCATGGATATCACAACTGTGCTAAGTAACTTGTGCTACATTTGGAAGTGCTAGATGCAGGAAGTTTATTTTTCCTTCACAACTGCTAGTTGGTCTCCTGGAGGACACGGAGCAGTCCTTGGCCCTTAAGTAGTCCACACTGCATTAACTAGGCTCATTTGAAAAGGTGAGCAGATTGAGGAGTGGTTTGGGAAGGAGTGCATTATTTTCTCTTTTGCCCCATTGTCTCTTTGTCTGTTCTTGGTCACCAATAACTGAATCACTGTTGGTACCACAGGCTTTTGTTTACATGCTGTAGCCTCTACTTTGAAGTTGGTTTTGGCAGCATCACTTACTTTCCCTGTGGTGTTCAAAGTCAGTTTGAACTCACGCTGACATGCATGGAGGCTGAAGTGTGCATCTTCTGAGGTCCTTCTGACCTGAGTTGTTACTTGGTTCTGTGATACATAATTACTGCAGACTGAGTATTGACTACTTCTTACATCTTAGTCTGTTGAACTTAGAAACTGCTGCTGTACAGAAGTTACCATCTGTCCTTTAGTTTTCTCCAGTTTTTAATTTAATTTCTTAGTTGGTAAGCTTCCTGGAAATGTTATGTTTGGAAATGCTGTTTTAGGCAAAGGCACAGAGTGCTTCAGTAAAAGTACCAATGACATTATCACAGAACCAACAGCCAGTGGCTGTAGCTTATGGTGTGGAGGAACTGCACCTGCACTACTGCAGCCAATAGGTTAATTGTGGAGTTGAAAGGGACCCCAAGGGGTTATCCTCTATCTCCATCTCAGGGTGCTTGTTCAACTTATTCCAAAAGATCTTTTAGCAGTAGCACCTCGACTGCCTATCCCAGTCCTCCTGTTGTTATTACCAACAAGTTTTTGTTGTCGTGTAGCATTTATCTTCCTTGTTTCAGTTCAAGCCCATTTCTGCTTGCTCTGTGTACTCTGAACATAAACCAGGGCTCTCTCCCTTTCCTCTTAGCCGTAGCCTTTTACATACAGGAAGAATGTCATCACTTTAAGTTAAACAGCCTAAGGTCATTCAACCTTTCCTTCATGGGCTATTTTCTCTAGATCTCTGCTCATGTTCATTGCTCTCTGGCCTTCTCTCCAATTGAACCCCTCTCTTGAACTCTTAATTTTTCTTGAACTGCAATTGCCTAAAATTAGGCAAAATATGCCAGTAGAGATCTACCCAATCCTGAAAAGAATGGATGCCCTATAAGTTTGTTTATAGTTTATAACACAAAAGTTTATACATCCCAGTATAGTATCTGATTTCACTATAACAACATGATAACATTTTGAAGTCCACCCGTTGTTTTGGAAATAAAGGGAAGCAAAATTCCAATGTTTCTATTCTTGGAGTGGGAGATGTAGGGCACTATTTACAGATTAAACAGGAAGACAGTCATCATCAATCATCTATTCTGACTTTTTGCACTAGCAGTATGTCTACTGCTGTTTAGAAAACATATATTTGGCTAGAATATGGATTTCCTCTCTGCTATATGGTATTATGCATGGTTAAATGAAGTATAAGTGCTCTTGTGGTTTCTGTTAATAGGAGTGGACTCTTTTTGGAAACTTTGCTCCAACAGCTGCTTTGCTGTGTCTTTACAGCTCTAAGTGCTACTGCATTGAAAAGGTACATTCAAGAAAAGCTGTAGAAGATAACATTTAAGTAGAATGGTTTTCTTTGCATCTACAGATGAATATTCTTTTTAGTTCTGTAGTTTTTCAGATTGAAAAGGTCCTTGTGTACATAAGAGTTCCAAATAATACAGGCTTCTGGCATAGTCCAACACCACAGGATAGACAGTTGGGCTTGAAGCAATAGAAGTCTAATAACAAATAGAGTAGCCATCCATTATTTTTATTTCCACTAGGAGCTGGAAAGTTTACCAGTCCATTTGATCACGACTTTGTAGTTTGCCTGTGGGTTTTTTTTATTCCATTAAGAATTTTCTCAATTCTTAGCAATTTTATACATGTAAACAGCAGAAAGCATCTTGCACTCTGTAGCACAGAAGCTGTAGGAAGATAGACTGTGGAAGCAGGTGAGGTTGATGATAAATAAGTATATCTTGAGCAGGTATATTTAAAATTTCCTTTCTCCTGTTAAAATATTATATAAACAGAATACAGATTGTGCTATTAGTGGAATGGGAAAGAGAAATATCTTGAAACTAGCTTTGCAGGTATAGAGAAAAGTTCCTCAAGCCTATAGCAGACTTCATGTGAACTCCAGTCAATGATCTGTTGTTTTTTAATCGTTCACCATCTATTAGAAGTGCCATGCTGAAAAGTTGTGATTGGTGAAACAGCTACTGAAGTTGCAGTTCAGAAGTACACCAAAAGCATCTAATTCTCACCTGCATACATCCCTTCTGCCATAGAAAGAGATACTGCTTCTGAAAATGCCACCGGTTTTGTTCCTGGTACAGAAAAAGTGCTGAGTTAGTGATGCTTCTAAATTAGATGACTCTACCTCAGCTTCTTTGGGTAACAGCCTGTCGGGTGGAAGTAGAAAAGGAACAAAAGAAAATATGCTAAGGGGCATTTAAGGGAATGTCCCTCAGGTTATCAAGCTTTTGCATATTTCTCTGGCATTTGCAGATGTAAGTCCTATAGCAGTCAATTTATAATTATAATGTTAGATATTATTGATTTCAGAATAATTAATACATTTTTTAAACAATTCAGAAACTCATTGCTTAATTCATTTTTATGGGAAGGTTGGCACAGAACAAACCTGTATCTATGAACTTTCTACCATCTGTACATCTGTTTTTATATTGGACCCAAAACTTAAACAAACACATTCTGATTAATCTTGCAGCATTACGTTCCCCACACATATAACCTGTCTCTAATGTTATCTAAAGTTTAATCTCTTTATGATTCCCTAAAAAGTTACTGTGTTTTTCAGAGGAATTGCATTAATTCAGTTAATTTTCTCTTTAAATTCAAACGTGAAATCAGATATTCAAGATCAATGTTTATCATGGAAGCAAATCCTTTCCAGTGATTGTTTTATTATTCTTTTAGATAAAATGAACAAAGTTTTGTTACAATTTATCTTTCAAGAGATTTATTGTGTCCTCAATTTCGGCGCTTTCTGATCTAATTGTTTAAGACCATTTAAAGAAAAAAAGTAGTAAAAGCTTTCTCAGTTAGTATAAATACTTAGTCATATGAAGTGCCAGTCTGTCATGCTCTGTCAACCTTTAAGAACTTGAAAATGGAAAATCCTTCTCTATTATGCATTTATGCAAATAACTTCTAATACCTACGCTCTAGCAATCTATATAGTCTTCAGCTCTCCCATCTACTCCTGTGGTGATGATGCCAGGAAGAAATAATCATCCAGAATCCTCCTTTTGCCTTTGTGAGATGATTCTGGTGCTTCCTACTGTGTGAGCAGGCTGAATTTGCAGACAGTGCAACTTCAGCCTTTGTGTTAGTGAACTGCAATGATAGAATGGAGTTTATTTGGGCTGAATGGGTCTGAATTTGTCTGGAATTCAGAAGTCTGTTAGGTACAATGTAGGTGCAATCAACAGGACAGTTTGTACTTCAGATACATCTATTTAAGACCCAAAGTCACAAGAAAGCCTATGTGCTTAAAGTGAAAGATAGGTGCTTCTGTCTGCATTTACAGTTCTCAAAACACCTGCTTATCTGCAATGTAACACTAGAGGTGACAAAAACATGACTGTCTTTCTTTAACAGTTCTTTTTTTTTTCCAGGTACCTAAATTTCTGCTCAAAAAGCACATCAGCACTGTGATTTCTGACAAATCTTTTCTGTGAACTGGGAGACATTATCAAACCAGCCTTCCTCTGCTCTCCCACTTCAAAAGCTCAATCCAGAAGCATTTCCAAACATTTGTACTCACTTGATCAGGATTTACAAAATCTTCTATAGTAGCTGACACTTTTTTCTTTTTAGACAGCAAAAAGGTATCAACAAATAACTTTTGGGTGACAGTTCAAGAGTTTAGAGGATGCAGAACACTGAGTTAAATTTATTTCTTCTGTATAGGAAAATTCAGACCCATCTTACAGAAGAACATCACTTGTTGCCTTTAAGAACTGATAATTGTATGTATTTACAGAGACTTCAGTAATACAGAGACGTTATGTAGTGAGCAGAAATACTACTGTGAGACTTGCTGCAGTAAACAGGAAGCACAGAAAAGGTAAGCAAAGAGCAGGCTATTTCACCATCTCCCTCCTGGGCTTTGACAAGCCTCCTCCTTGATATTTATTATGTTTAGATACCTAGAAGTCTTGCACTCCAACTGCATTCTCTGTGTGGGCCAGAGAACCTACAGACAGATTCAAAGACTACTGCTAGTTAACTACTGTTACTTAAAAAGTGCTTTTGTAATGCAAATATTTACTCATTAAGGAAAGTCAGAATGGCTTTGTACAGGTCAGGTCTTTATCATATGCTCTGAAATGATTTCACAGGATGAGAGTAAAAAAGCTGCCAATGATTCTTGCCTTACACCTCAAGAGATTCAAGTACATGGAGCAGTTGCACAGGTATACTAAGCTGTCATACCGTGTGGTGTTTCCTCTGGAGTTACGTCTCTTCAACACATCTGGTGATGCCGTCAACTTAGATCGGATGTATGACTTGGTAGCTGTTGTTGTTCACTGTGGAAGGTGAGAAACTTTCATGGGTATCTCCAGCTATGGCCAGACATTTGCCAAGGGCAGAGGCATGCCTGACGAAATGTGGGGAGAGTGGGAGGGAGAATGTGCAGCACCAATGTGACTGTGTCTTGGCCAGAACCTTTTAGCCACCCTACCTCACAGTAAATCTGTACTTGTTCAAAGAAAAATGTCTTGGGACTCTGAAAGTCACAAGACTGACCTCAGTTAATGGAGCTGTCTCCTTCCTCATCAGTCCATTTAGAGAACTTAGGAGCCAGCACTGAGAGCATCTTGGCCCTACAGCAGATCACCTTGGTCTCCTGTCAGTGTAATGAAAATGATAGTTTTAATAAAGCTTCTCACACATGGGGTATTGTTACATATGAAACAAACCAGAAAAAATCCCTGGAGCTCTAGGAATATGACTTGTTCTCCTTCTTCTCAAAGACTGTATGTAAGTAAATATTCATGGTTGATACCAAAGAGATTTTCCCCTTAAGTTTAATTTATAATGGTTTTAAAATACTTGCAGTAGTTATGCCTGCCATGAGTGAACTGTTGACTGTTCTATAGGTTAATTTGCAAATGGTTGTGGCACAGGTGAAAAAACATTCAGCTTTGAGATGATAAAGTCTTTCCAAGTCAGTAAAAAGGTGAAAGAAGTACATGTCTTCTGTACCACCAGGGATGGGTTTACTATGGTCTTCATAACATTTATTTGTAATTCAGTCTGCTTGCATATAGACATGTGACTTACCAAAATGTGGACTCAATCTTCTAACATCTGGGGGGTTGTGGTTTTGTTTGCTTTCTAGTGGACCAAATCGAGGGCATTATATTACTATTGTGAAGAGTCATGGATTTTGGCTCTTGTTTGATGATGACATTGTAGAGGTCAGTATGCTAAAGATCATGGACACAGTTTTTGTGTTTATGTTCTCTTTTCTATTTGGGGTTAAAATTCTGATCCAGATCTGGTTATAGGTTACCAGTCTGAATAACAGAGTTTGGTTGTAATGGGACTTTTAGCTCAACTCTTCTAGGAAGTAGGATTGTAAACAAAATTACTGATCTTGTAGTTCTTACTCTGACAGTTGCAGAGAGGTTTGTTTTATTTCAGAGCAGCATCAAACATTTTTAATAACAGTCTTCGAGGGCTTAATTTGGAATGTTTTCTGTATCTAATAAAATCAATTGGATTCATTAATAAATGTAATATCCAGGAGCTATGTTGCAACTCTTGGTAATGTCACTTGGCAAAAATAGGACTGTGTAGAGACAGCTTTGCTGGAGCATTTCAACTTTTGATCAATTGGAAGTTGCAAGAAAGTCTGGATTCTGTAGTTGATGCAGGTTTGTCTGAATGTAAATCAGAGTAGAATCTGGTCCACAGCTATTACAGACTCTGCCTAAGAATCCTACATTTATTCCTAAGCAAACCCTTTTGTGGCACCCTAGCAAAACTGAGGTCTCGAGTCTGATTTCCCAGAAGTAAATCTAATGGAGGAAAGTGAGCACTGGGACATTGGATGGAGCATGTCTTGAAGAGGGTTTCTGGAAATTTCAGAAAGTTGGGGTCACGTGGTCACATCTATGTAATTTAACAGTGGTCATTACCACATTCCAAGAATTCTCTCTGTTACTCAAAAAAAAAGCCTTATTCAGTTAGGTTCACTGATTCCCATTGACCATGAGTGAGGCCAGCAGGGCTTAGCCCCTGAACATTAGCCTTTCACTGCTTAAATTGCAAACAGAATTTGCTAGCTGCTACCCTGAAACAAGTAACTGAATTTGTCTTTTATGTTTATACAGTCATTTAATCCACACTTGGTATTTTCTTTTTTTTTACCTAACAGCACATTAAAAATGTGTCTTTATTTCACAGAAAATAGATGCTCAAGCTATTGAAGAATTCTATGGACTGACTTCTGACATATCAAAAAATTCAGAGTCTGGGTATATCTTATTCTATCAGTCAAGAGAGTGACTTGGCAAGCTGTGACAATTGCACACAACAATGCTGCACGGAAAAGAAGGTGATGGCCCCCCCAAACTGACTTTTACACAGACCACATCTTGTGTGGCTGGACAACAATGCACTCTGTCTTCTATTAAATGGTCTATGTGATACTGACTATAACCATCCATTTTTGACATGCAGAACTTTGTTTTGGGGAGGGGAGGGGTTGTTTTTAGTTTTTAAGTTTGATTGAAGTGCTAATTGCAGTCAGATTTTAGTGGAATTTATATGGACTAACATTTACATATAACAGGATTTGGTTGTCAACTGTTAAACTCAAGCCAGCTAGAGTAGTATTTTATATGGAAGCATTCATTGCATTTAGGGCAAAATTGTTTAAACTTTCTTAATGGCTTTGGGATGTGTTGATTTACAAAGCATTCCTTTAAATACATCCTGACATGTACTTACTGCTTTTATGTGTAAGGAAAAAAATCTGTTTCATGATGATTAGAATTGTGGTTGTATAGGGGATTTTTTTTACATGTTACTCTCTGATGCAAAAAAGATATTCTTCCAAAATAATTTAAGCTTTGGGTTGTTAAAAACTTTCAGTGCATAACCTCAGGCCTAAAATTCACATAGAGGTATTTAAATTACAGTGGAACTAAGTAATTCTTTATGTCCAGTCATTTTGTTTATCATGAGCTAGTGCAGATGAGGTGAGATTTCAGAATGTACAGACCACTGGAATACAGGAAGCAAGATGACACATATGACACAGAGCTGAATTACATTTCTGTAGATTTAGTTTATCTTTCTGTTAATATGATATTACAGGTTGTTTATTTAAATGAATTTGCAGAGGTTATACACTGCTCATGTCTAACATACCCATCAAGACTGAAATGATGCAGTCCCCTGAAGTGTTGTTCATACAGTACGTAAGACAGGGCTTGATGTTGCATTTTCCTGAATATCTGTAGGTCCCATTTTCATTTCTCAAGACAGAGTCTTAGCAACATAAAAAACCCCCAAAACATAACAGCCATTAGTTTACACACATTGTCAGGTATATGTCTAGTTTAAAATTTTGGCCAGCATTTGGGTCATTGCAGAAACAGAGAGGGCTCTATAGTACCTGACTTAAAAAAGGTCAAAAGACTCTGTGCAAAAAGGCTTAATTTGTGATTGTGCTGGTTGAATATGGGTGGCACTAGTCATGCACTGCCTGATAACATTGCTGAACTCACCAACTGGAATTTGGTAAAGAGTGAATGCAGCAGAAGTGTCAATAGGGTATGAGAAGGGATCAGTAGCAGTTGGAGGCAGTGGTAACACCAGGTAACTAGGTAACAAGCCTTGCTTGCTTTGACATCTTCACTGCAATACACAATTCTTGAACTTCAGTGGTCAAATTCCTATTCCAATGAAGTCAACAGCAAAACCACTCTTGTCTTCAGGGAGACTGACAGTTGATTCTAGCATTTACATGAAAGTATCCTCATCTCAGAAGTTGTTTCTACCTGTTACATTTCATTCACTCCTCTTAAGTATTTATTATCCAATGTTGCTTTTGGTCCTTGTTCTCTTTAAGAAGCCTGCCTGCCATATTATGGCCAACAGTCCATTTCAAGACATGGCTTTTGAAATGCAGCTAAATCTTTTAGTCTTCTGTAGGAAAGAGAATAACTTTTTTTTTTTTTTTTTTTAATTGTGAACTACTGTGAATGTGAAATACCTTTAGCTAAATAGCAGTGAAAATTTAGTACTAGGTTCTACTGTGACATCAGTTGAGGTTCAGTTGGGTTATCAATGGCTGTTTTGTAAACTAAGGAAATGTAGCACTTTACACTGAATGAGAAACAAAGTGGATTTTTCATCTAATATTATTTCTGATTTATGATGTTATTATACTGATACAAGAAAACAAATGTAGAATGTAACCTTAGAGTACCTACTTAGGTCAATAAGAGTAGTGGTCCACAGAGATCACCATGAATGAAGGCTGGTAGGATCAAGACAAGATAATTGGGATACAGGTCTAGTTCTTTTATTGATATTAGAATGAAATGTTCTGTCTCTAACACAGAAGATGGATATCTTGCAGGAGACCTCGACTCTCACTGAGGCCCAAGAAAAGCTAAACCTGCAAATTTCTCTTTGATTTATTTATAAACATTTGAAATTACCTTATAAAATGGTAATAATCACTTGCCTTTTAAAACGAGTAAGGTTTCCTTATTATGAATGAAAGCACTTTCTATGTCAGCATTAAACAGTGCTGGTCCAAAGGTCTGTACTTAACAATTTACTGCTTAATACTCTTAGGGTATTCTTCAGTTTTAAAACAAGCAACAAAAAAGATAAGGTATCCTTTGAATGTTTAAGGCTCATATTTATATGAAAATTAATTTTACAATAAAATAATTTTGAAATCAGCTCAATTTTAGGAAATGTTTTCCATATTTTAATTTACATATCAGATTTTTTTTAGATGTTAATAATATAAATACATATTTAAATGCTAAAGTACAACATAATACTCTTGTTTTCTCCATCTGCAAGACAACTCTAGGCTATAAAAGATACAGATAGTTGCAATATGTTATTGAGAGTAAAATTACTAGAATAAGCCTTTTCATAAGGTATGAAAGCCCATTTTAACATCATGGTAGCCCATGAAAAGATCACAGCATTGGTTTCACACCAGTCCAATGTCAGTGGTCTGACATCAGCCCTGAAAAACTGTGGCATACTCACTTGGTGCTAAAGCCAACTAAACTAAGGAACATTTTATTGTGATTAAAAATAATAATAACAATAATTAATTGTAGTCACAATTTTATAGATTCTATCCAGTCTACAGTGTACTGAATGTCTTGACTTCAGTCCAGCACAAGGTGCCTATCAGGGCTGCAGGGATAGTGCCAGTCCAGGCAGTGGAACTTCTGTGTCACGTTAAGCACATTCATGTGGGTTTTGTGGAATTAGCATCCTCACAGGAACAATCAAAGAATTTTAGTTGATTAAATAAAACACAATCCTTTTCATGTTTACGGTTACGCTTAACATAATGCTTATGTACAGATTCTCATTCTTTTCTTTTGCAAGAATGGAAAAATATCTAGGACAATAAAAGCTTTTCAGCCAGCAGCTAGAAAACAAAACTGTGTCACAGATGCCTAATAGTATTCTGTGGTTCCTTAAAATTACTGGGTTTATGGTGTCAAGTTCTGAATATATTTGGCCTAATAACATCTGAAGTTTTCTACTTGTTTCACATGCTGTTGCTGAGATATGTTGTCCATTTATAAATCTTATAACTATGTTCTTACTTAGAAAAAAATAACCTTTTTGTCCTGTGCTGGTTTTCCACTGAACCCAGTGAAGCACTGCAGTGCTGGTGAATCAGTTATCTTAGAGGATGAGCTCAGACCTCGACTTTTATCTTTCACAGAAGAAGCTGTCAGGATTTTATGTAATTTCTATTTTGGGGACATAGCAGTAGGAGACAGAAGAGAGGACTGATGGAGAAACCATACCAGTGAAACAGAACACCTTGTTGAAATTAAGTCCCAAAATTACTCCTGTCAATTTTATTTTGGTACTTTACATTTACTACAGAGCAGTAGGCTTTATCTTAAAAGTCTTACACCTCCAGCAGTTTGAGTAAAGAAACTAAAACAGTAGGTGTTTCCTTTGCATTAGATTTAGTCAAGACAATAGAGACCTAACTGAGCTGAAACTGAAATTCATGTTACATGATGTGTCCTAAAATGCTCACACAACCTGGCTTTTATCTTTAGACATTACATTTAACTCGCCCATCTGTTACAGCATCATGTACTTGGGACCTGAGCTGACAGCTTGCAGCTGCCAGTGATTTGATGCCTCTCAGCAGCAGACCCTTCTTGTTTTGGCTCTTTCTTGCTGCTTGTGGCTGAGAAGAATGAGCAGTACCTTACAGCTGAATGGGTGCTAGAAATTTTAAGTTTTGGGTGTGTGCCTGTTTTTTGCCTAGTACCTTTTATCAGTGTTTGTTTTAATTTATTTTTGTTGTTGTTGTTCTGTGATTGTATTTGTATAATAACTTATGTAGTTAATATTATTAGTTTTCTGTTAAAATTTTTATGTTCCTTGATTTTTGAAAATATAATCAACCCAAGCACTTTAAGCAACAATGTAAATCTTGTGAAATTCCAATCAGCTTAACATTTTGCCTGTCTTTTTGCTTTTGCAGCCGTCTGCTTGTGATCTGGTGTCTCTAGTTGTCAACCCAATTTTCAAATTTAGGCTTCTAGCCCTAGTTGAGTTGTAAATTTGAGAAGCCCAGATTTGTTCATGCATATTTGTTCATACATAACAAGAATGCAGTATTTACTATGTCTGCTACACGTAGCAGTATGTACCTGATGAGTTGCTCTCACAGTGTACATTTCACAGCCTTTGTTTGCACTCTGCTTGCTAACCCATCTGATAATTACTGTAATAATACTCTGGCACAGTTATCAATGACTATAATTTAGAAAAGCTCCACTCTCAAAGGAGAATTCTCTTTTACCCAACACAGTTGGCTGTCAATCAGCTGATGATACAGGTATTGCTTTCTTTGCCATTTTATCTGTGCTCTGTACAGTCTCAAGCATGAATAATCTTAAGTGCTGCATTTATTCTTGGCTCTTCTGTGAGTGCTAGCAAGGAGAGCAGTCTTTTTGTCACTGGGACTCATATACAGGGAAAGGTATAATTAAGTAGGATAGTGTAGGTTTTTTACACCAGCACTTATCTATCACAGACACTGGGTGTTTTTGGGCAGTCAGCATCTGTGGTATTCATCTCAGAGTCACTGAGTTTCTGTGTTGTTAATGCAAGGGTTGCTGCTAGGTTTTTGGACATTGTACACTCCTTGACTGATGGAAGACCAGGGTTTTTTACTGTTGCATCAGTCTTGTTGCTGAGGTGTTTCTTTTTGGTTTTACATGGCACTTAATGTTTAAATAGCTCTTGGGAAGCCTCAATAGACAACTTTCTGGTTTCTTTCCAGTTAATATGCATTACTTCAAAGAGGTTACTTGAACCTGTCCATGAGACTTACTCAGATTAACACACTCCTTGCACACGAGGTCAAATAACACCTTTCAGGGCATATCTGCCCACCTGATGGGACCATCTGCACTAAGCCTGCACCTTTTTACACACTAATTATTCTTTACCCCTTAGGAGATTTGCTTGCAGGACTTGTCTGAATTTAATTTTAAACTGCACATAACTCCCTTTATTCATGGTCTCAGAGATGCTATAATTCTTTAACAGTTCTGCTTCATTTTGTTATCAAGGCTGGGACTGTTGTACAATGTAAAATAAGTTGTACATGCAATTCACAGTGGTCAATTTAGCAAGCTTATGCTTCTGGTGAATGCTGTTGCAAGTGGCAACCTTACCAGCTGTAAGAATAATATTAGAGAGTGACTTTTCTGTGATAGTCCGGCAGGTCTGTGGGAGGAGCTGGATTGGCAAGCAGCTTCTACCCCTCAGCTTGTACCCAGCTGAAACTGGTGCTCTGTCTTCTAGATAATCTTAACCCTTCTCCTAGGGATTCTGAAATGGCAGGAGCAAACCTGTTGAGAAGACACTTTGCAGTTAACCAAAACATCTTGCTTGACACAGTAGATAATTAATGAATATTTGTAATCTTTCTCCACAAAACTCCATTAATAAGTATACATTCCTTAAAGAGGCTGAGCATAAACATCAGCTTTGTATTTGCAGTGGTGTTCCTATTTGCAAACGACACAAGCATGTGTTCACATACTTGTTTCTTAGTCCTCTCAACTCTCATTCTAACAGCAAGACCAACATGAGGGCACTCATGCTATAGGTTCAAGTGCTTTTTCTGGAGACAATGTTCTAGTTTCTGTGGCTTTTGTTCAAGACAACCTAACACAAGCTCCATAACTTACACATGACTCTTTAGAATTAAAGTCACCCTGTGCTGTATGAATATGATTGTAGGGTAAGGGGAGGAAGAAAGAGAAGAGGAAGAACTATGGAAAGGACTGAGGTTTTTTGAGACTTGGAATATGTATAACTGTTTGTAAATATATAGTTCTTCTCTACCTTGTCAAAATGATGCAATCATAATAAAACTACTTAACTAATTTGTGCTAGTTTTTTTTAAATGGAGTAAGAGGTAGTAAAATTCATAGGCACATAATGGACACAAAAATACTGAATTTCTAGTAAAGCATAAAATACAAGATGTATGTGTACAGTTGAGTATCTGCTCTTTTTAATCATGTACATGTAATTAAACCTTGCACTACCTGCAGAACTGTAAGATAAAGCTCATATATGGGTTGTAACATAAGAAAACAGTATTTTCTCCTGTTAACATGTTTATATTTTACATAAAATAAACTCCCTGTCTGATCTTGCTTCCATCCAACTTGCTTTGAATTCAGCTCGAGCCAGACTAAGGCTAAACATTGATGTTGGTTGTTATACAAGATGCTTGTGAATGTCAGGTATTCTTACATAGGACTGCAAGACTGCTGATGCTTGCCTTTTTTTATCATCT
Source organism: Corythornis vintsioides (assembly GCA_025447755.1). Taxonomy (NCBI): domain Eukaryota; kingdom Metazoa; phylum Chordata; class Aves; order Coraciiformes; family Alcedinidae; genus Corythornis; species Corythornis vintsioides. The sequence continues at coordinate 5,229 of JAOEGS010015431.1, read as the reverse complement.
AATGGAGTTAGAGAGTATTTCACCACCTGGGCTTACTGCCTCTGAAGTATCTTAGGGGAACAAATTTTGCATGCAGTTCATGAGTCATCTTGTTGGAATATACATACAATTGCATGATTGAGCTGTACCTAGTTAAAGCACATCACTGACCTTGCCACTGTTACTGAGAACAGCTAAAAGTGAACAGAATAAAAAGCAGCCAGAATTGTATCACCTTTTGCATCAGGGAACAATTTGAATCCCAAACTCTTTAATCTAAGATTTTACCTGAGGGTTTTGCTAATGAAGTCTAAAATCCTGAAAGAGAATTGAAAGATTCCTGTAGTCTGCTCATTTGCTTGAAGTTACTCATTAGCCAACACAATGTACTTTCTCAGAAGTGAGGTAAATAAAAGGCTGGAGTTTCTTGCTCTTGTCTAAATGGATTCTTGTTATTCTTTCAGAGTTGTTTAGATAATAAAAATCAAACATAGCTGTCCAACTGCATGATAAATTTATAGCTAACATGCTATAAGATTTATGGCACACCAGGCTATGAAAGGACTAGGGTGAAAAGCCCATCTTACAGTACAGATTTCCTCTTAAATTGAAAACCTTGAAACATCTTTAAATTTATTCCTAGGTTATTAGAACATAAGCTTTTAACCACAGGATGAAGACAGAAATTTAAAACACAGGACATGACTGAAATAAGAAAATTACAAATCCATACTTTTAAAGCATATTAAAGAAGTAACATGTATAGTGTACATATAAAGAAACCAAGAAAAGTTTTCCAAGAGCAGGGTTGGTATGTGGGCTCTGCTAGAATTTCTCTCACTCGTAATTCTCACTATCATTTATGAAGCATTTTTCATATTCATCATTTTTAATAATTTTTCATCTTTCCAACTTTAAATTTATTGAAAATACCAAAATCCCTGTGTATTTTAGATAACTACAACTTGAGGTGAATCTGGCCACCCCTCATCTAGACCAGTTTAGCAAGTAGGAACATTTTCACTGGCTCCTCAGCAGCTGCCTTGATGACCTGTTCACTTCTGGATGCAGTTCAAAGTGCAGATCTTGTAGCTCCAGTATAACCCAATCCCTTGCTATCTCTGAAACAGCTTGTGTTGCCAGGAATGCACTAGGGCAGCTGAGGTTACTCAGGAAACTTGCCATAACAGTGCTTTACTTTCAAAGGACTGGATTAGCTTTCTTTTTCCCCTAATAATTGTTAATGAATATACATTAGCAGGAATATAAGGTAAAGGAATGATTATGCAATATGTTTGGTTTTATTCTCTTTCTTCCTTCTGTATATTTCTAGTTATACTTTCAGATTAACAAAAGTATTCTGAGGTAAGGTCATTGAAGTTGTGACTGTTTTAATTCTGCAAGATGAGTAGCTCAGGCAGAGACCAATGTTGGCTAAGACACCAGAATGGAACACATATCCCCCCTCTGAAGCTGTACTTGAGGGGGAAAAAAGCAAAAGGTAAGTAGAATCATTCCCCTTAACCTTTATAACTATGATATTTTTAAATGCTCAACCACAGGTTGCTAATTCTGCTGTTTACATATATGGAAATATTTCTGGGCATACTGCATCACTGTGCTGTGATGCAGCTTCGACCAACACTGAATTAACCACACTTGTGCAATAACATGCTTCAGAGTAATGTTCAGTATTTATATTAAACTGTATTTTTAACATGGCTTAGAGAAGGTGGTGCATGAAATCTAAAAGCTTTACTCTATGGCAATGTTACACATTCGTTCTCATTTCTTGTTCCTAAATGCAGTTATGAGGATGAGGAAGGACAAATCAGTTTCTCATAAAGAAGGGGTACTGCAGAATATAGACCAAGCACAGCAATGAGTAAGTGCTTGCAGTTTAGAAGGTCTGTTTAGTTGTCATGCTACTTGTTGAAGAAATGTACCCTTGTGCAATCACTCCCCACCTCCAGATACTGAGTGGGAAACAAACCACTCATTCACCATGCTCTATATACAATTGAGCTCTATTTATCCAAAGGTATTTTACTCAAAATCCCTGTAATATGAAAATGAGACATATCCCCCAGGCAAAATAGTTTTTTCATCTTGAAACTCTGCTAATAAATTAATGCAACTGCTTCTTAATGAAAAAAAAAACCCAAAACCAACAAACAAAAAAAAACCAAGATGCAGGTTTCCTGGCATAATTTCAAGTGTCATTCTGCCCCATTTTTATCGTTTGGTTGGTTATTTTTTCCATAAGCCATAATGTATGGGCTTATTTTTCTTTTTACTCCCATAGCTTTGGGCAGTATCTTTGGACAGTAATTATCTTCTCTCTCTGAAGGATTACAATACCACCAGTTTCAGTGAATTTTGCAACCATTTAATGTCCAGTATTATAAGGCACATTCACAGAACTGATCCTTCAGGAGAGGATGTTAATGAAAGCAGCAAGGTCTATAGAATGAACATGAGAGTCTGTGATTTCAAATCTCATCCCTATCAAGAACTCATTTTATTACATAGGGCAAATAATGCAACCTCTCTATTTTCCACCTAGAAAAATGAGTATGCCAATATTTATCTAACTCTAGAACTATGGAGCTTAAATCAGATGAGTAGATGCTGCTACCTCAGTTACTCTGTATGCACAATAAAGTTATAACAGTATATTTTTCCATTTTCAGCCAGTCTTCTTATAATAACTGGAGCAATTCCTTCAAGGGTGGAGATTTGCAGAGAGTAAGACTTTTAGTCTTACTTTCTGCAAGAGTAAGATCTTTAGAGTAAGATCTTTACAAAGAGATCAAACAACTCTCCAGAGGTGCTGGGAATTACTTCAGTGATACAAATACAATGCAAGTTTGTCCTGAGAGATCAGTATTAATGAATTTTAATTCCAAGCAACCTACACAAACATAACCCTAATCGAAGTCAGTGGGCAAAGATCAGGTCCAGAGTGAGTATCAGATGATCTAATAAGGGAGTTGTTAAGAGTGCTTCTTTCAGTTCACTGTCTCTCACAATGACTATATTCTAGAGATTTCAAAGGAAAGAGGGAAACCCTATTGCAGACAGCTATGAAATAAATGACCCATAACCAACCAAACAAAAAACCACAACCCATCACCTCAATGGTTTTATAATATTAATTACAAAGGTGAACAAGTTTGTTTGGTTTTTTTTTCCCAGAACTCTGTCCTGAAATTATTTCTCTCTTGGTTTTTTATTCTTCAGTTTAACCTGATTTTTCACATCTGCAAGGCAGAGAAATCAGCTAAATCATTGCATTGCTCTGAGAAGGAAATGGTTAATACTCATGAAGGGGAGTAAGAAATTATGTGTTCTCTTTGTAAAGGGGAATTCCTCACCCACACAGTCATTTGGAGCTCATAAGATCAGGTTTCCAAAAAAAACCCCCCATTCTGAGGCTGGAACAAACACTAACAAATATGCAGGAGACATCCTCAGCAGTTGCTGTGATGGACTGGTGGCTTAAACAACTGCCCATGGCTCTTACAGCATCACTATTAATCCAGCATGGGGAAAGGATAACATTATCTTTTTCTGTACCTCTGCTCTGTGTGAGCAGACAATGTCAACAAGAACTACAGGTAACTGGACAACTGATGGAGAAACAAGATGACTTGTGGGCAGTATATGTGGAAGAGGAAAGCAGTCGAGGCACATGATAAAAAGAATTAAATTGTGAAGAATGCCAACAAATCACTTCAGCATTTTGTAAAACAACACTTCACAAGTTTAAATTTCTGCATAAATAGTAAGTAGCTCATCTTCATAATGCTCTGGCAGGATTTTGTCTTCCTTTGAAAGAGGAACTTGAAAGAAGTAAATGAATTACCCAGTGTGATAGATCAGGTCAGTGATACATCCAGGAACAGAATGTGAAAACTCCCACTTCTCTCTTTAAAACAAAACACAGCTAAGAATCTGGTGGGGTTCCACCTTTGCCAAATATTAATATAGCTCTGCTGAACCCTATCCATGAGGACCACACTACACCAAATGGAATTTGCTTCACCCACAAACATGATTAACTGCAGATGTCAGTATATATTGGTCTTACATAGGACCATAAAGTCCTATTTTTGAGATTATTAATTGAATTTATTTTTCTAACTTATATTTTGTTTAAAGATCTTTACCTAGTTCTACTGCAGTGACTTTTTTGATCTTGTTTCCCTTATTGAACAATGCCTGGTTCTCTTATGTAGAGGTATTTTGGAAATACAACTCTTTGTAGCTATTTCTAGGACATAGTCAAGGCAGTATCTCTCAGAAACAGTTTTGTTTTATTAAGAAGTCCAAGTATCACATTTCTATACCACTGCAATTACCAGCTGACAGTGTTTTTACTTTTAAAATACCATTTCCAAGTTAATCATCCCACTCTGTGACTTGTAATTCTTCTAGATAAACATGTTTCAGATCTGTGATGGTATCCCTGGTGATGGTTGCCATAGTGCTTCACAGGATTTTATTTCTGCTCATTCCTCAAAAGCAGGACTTTGGTTCTCTGTGGGAGGCCCAGAGTTGCACTAGTCTCAGATTTTATTGTCTTTGTTATTCTGCTCCCACCAGGGAATAAACTACCCAGACATGCCACTGTCATCTCTATCATATTCCATCCACTCTGCTCAAAATTCATGTCATAAATCATTCTCCTCCTTTCTGTAGGATGTGATCACACATCTGTTGAAATTTTCATTGGTTTCTACTTTGTTTCCATCTCAAACACAGATTATTCCAAATTAAAATTTCAGACTACATTTTCTAACATTGTGCACAATGCACCGAGCTTTAAAAATTTCAGTTATATCCAGATGTACTCCAAAAGACTTAAAAATTTGAAATAGCAAAACTACCATGACTGTAATTGCTTAAAATGCTATGCTCTCCACAAGAGCAAATACATCTTCTTCTGTCCCATTCAGTTCAGTCTCACTTGCTTTAATAAATACCTTCTCCAAAGCCTTTTATTCCCTCTAAGAGCTTTAGAAAAATTGCTGTCTCATTTCTATGACATGACTGATATAATGGCTATCTCAAAGGCCATGTCAGTGGTAATCAACCACCAAAGGTAGACTGTTTGACTGTTTTGCTTATGCTAAAAGAATTCAGGAATGTCTTGTCTAAACAAAGTAAAAGCTGAAGGATCATTTCCTATAAAAGCAGCAGAATCTGGCCATTGCAGTTTCAAAGTCAAGTGTCCAAACTGTGTTT
>JAOEGS010015430.1:0-22781 GCA_025447755.1 Corythornis vintsioides | reverse complement strand
AAATCATGGAGAGGGTATTTGTCATGTTTTTAATCACGATTGTAGAAATTTCAAGTGCAGTGGCTACTTTTTATTATACAGAAAAGTAGAAAAGATGCAACCACCCCTAAATTCAAGAATTGATTACCTATTTGCAATTCAATAATATAATATTAGCTGTTCTGATATCAAAAGGCAGAGGGTCAAGAATCTTAGCCTGGGACATAATGACCCAATTAACATTTAATACACACTTTTTAATGCAAATCATCCTGGTTTGGTGCAAAAGACAGTAGGGTTTTTTTTGCTGCTGTCCTATTTAGACTACTCCAAAGGCTTGCAAACCAACTGGCAGCCTGAGCTGGGAATCTGAAATGTGTCCATTGCAACCTGGCAATGTACTTTCTTGGGTTTTAAGGAAACTTGAACAGAAATCAATTTTAAGTGCTGAAACATTTTGTGAATTGATACACAGTAGTGGTGTGCTGCCTGGTGAAGAATGCAGAGGAAGAGAGGTTTCCATGCCAGCAAATGTGTCTTTGACTGTACCAGGGAACAAAGTGTACAGACCTTGAATATCATTTATATTTGCCATGAGACCTAGAGATGGCAAAAGACTGAAGTCACTCAGGACGATTCAAACCGAAGAATTCCTACTGTGCTTCTTTAGCCCTAATCTCTCAACTGGGAAAAGACATGTTGAACACGTCAAAAAGGAAGAAAATTGTTTTTTATTTCACTGACTGGCAGCTGTACATATCATTTGCAGGGAAAATCAGCTGAAATGTCTTTGTTAGCTTCACTTACAATTTGAAAAACCACAATTCTTTTGAAATCCCTTTTTTTTTCTAGATGATTGTTTATGTCAACAAGATTTCCTCTTGGCTTGAGCCCATGGTGGAGCTCAGCTGCAGCTGAGGTGAAGAGCATGTGGGTGCAGCTTTGCATTCAGGGCCTGGCTGGTTCCTCTGGTTATCCCTTACAGCTTAAGGCTGTTTCCTCTTTTCCTATCACTTTGTCCTCAAGAGAAGAGACCGACCTCCACCTCACTAGAATCTCCCATCGTAGAGGGCAATACCACCTCCCCTGCTCTGCTTTCTAGTAGAACTGTGCAGAGCTGCCCAGTTACAGCAGCTCATCAACCAGCTAGGAGATAGTGATGACTTTGGGCTATGACATCCTCAGGTACCCATAAGTGTTTGTTCAAAACCTCTGGCCTGACACGGTGAGGCACAACTCCCAAGTTGGAGCTGAGCCATGGTGGTGGGTGGGAAGGCAGCAGAAAATGGTGCAGCCTGTAGCACAGGAACTCCTAAAGTCAAGATTTGGTTGAACAAGTTGAGACTACTTGTGTGGCTGGGAAATGACAGTGCCAAGAGCTGAGCAAACAACCAGCTCATGCATTTTACGGCAATAACTGATCTGATTTGCAGATGTGATTCAGGGACTGAAAGGTTGTACTGACAGTCATTATTGACTTTGGCATTTGCTGGGATGCCAAAAAAAAAATCACTCTGTAGGAAGTAAATTAAAATCCATGAATGAAATTAATTTAATTTGTACTACTTGACCAGTAGGCTTCATATTCCATCAAAATGTCATACACTGCAGTGGGTATTTCGAGGTCGTTGTTGTCACAGTTATTTGAAGAAGGGAGGGCAGCAAGAAGCCTGAAGAGTAGAGATGTAGGAATTAATTTGAACCCAGACTCAGCGTGGTGCTTCAGCAGATGTCTGATTTCAAGCAGTTATAGCCACAAGTCAATTCCAGCTTATAGGAACTTCTGCTGAGGCATAACATTCCCAGGTATGGAAATCAGGAGTTCGAGCTATGTGAGTGCAATTCTGGTTATGGAAAGTATTTCATGGCTGAGCAGAGCTCAGTGCTGAGATCCCCTATCTGAGAGGCTGCAGAGCCCCCTCCATCACTGAAGTCCTCCCAGGAGTGATTGATGTAGGAGAGCTGACCCTGTCTTGCAGGAGAGGATTGAACAAGATGTTTCTGAGGTCACTTTCACCCCTTATTTTCTGTGATTTTATGAGGAACTTGGACTTTTAAAGGAAAACCAGGTGCTTTGTTCTGCTGGAGACAGACAGCCATATCCTGGAGTGGGGGTGCAATGTGAGGCCAAATTTGCTGTTTCTCTTGGTGCATAATCTGCCAGTGCCTCTGCCAAGGCAGACAGTGATGATTCCTGTGGAAATCAAATACAAATAGTTTTGTGTTAACTTCCTTTGCCCCCTCACTCTTTACATGTCTCCTGAGTTCCTTTCCATACTCTGGCAGTTCTCCAGCCCAGAAAATTTGATGAAAAAGCAGGGATGTGCTACAAGCATTGGCAAGGTTTCTCATCTTTGCTTCCTTGTTCTCTGCTTGCTTTCCCCTCACATGAGCAACGTACAACCGTATCTCTGGTTTGGGTAATGAGCACCTGATATCCTGTCAGGAGAAGCAGATGCTATTCAAAGCTTCAGAGTGTAAGAGTATCTAATGAACAAAGAGCAGTAAGCACGTCTTCAGACACCTCTCAACAGTCCTGGATATCATTATGACTTTCTGGTACCAAGGAAAAATGATCTATTTGACATGTCCACTACTCTTCGTGATAGGTGGATGTGCTTTTGTTTCTCAGGAATGAAAATATCCCTTGGAATCTGGAATCAGCTATGAACCTTGACTGCTTAATGCTGTCAAAACCAATAAATGCCAAGACTGGTTTGCAAGCTCTTTTTTGCACTATGATTGATATAAAGTAAGGATGAGTAAATCAAATGTACGTGCTTCCTTGGGCAAAGAGTATAAAATTCTTTCACTTTCTGGCCTCTGATCCTCTGTTTCTGACATCTTGCACTGGATAGTTTTCCCCATCAGCTATGAGCTTAAGGAGTACTCTGAGTGTCCAGAGAAGCAGAAATGTGCTGTTCTCTGCTTCCATCAAGGATGGGGCAGTCCTTGTAGGTCACTTCCAGATAGTGAAATGCAGAAATACCCATCTCTGAAGTACTCTTCCCCAAGGAGAACCACCGTCACAGATGAGAACAGAACTCACAGACCCTCCTATCCCTCTACAAATCAGTTAGAAACTCAGCTCCTCCAGAACTAGTCCTTCATCTCTGCAGGCTCAGATCTCTTACAGTACCTATAGAATTCAAACCTGGGGTGTGTGGAATAACTTCCCATGACTGCTTGCTGTGAAATGCCTCGTAAAGGGGAAGATTTGTAGCTCCACATTATCTGTCCAGGTACATTCAGAGAATGTGTCACTTGGGCTCTTGGTTGTGCAGCTGAGCAGATATTTGAGGAACTTCCCAGGCAGTGGTGAGGGGTAGAGGGTAGCCCTGGACTGATTGCTCTGGTTTGAAACCCCAGTAATTTCTTTTTTGAAGTTCAGAAGTGGATGCTAATGATGATGGATGTTACAGTCGTGCCAACAAGACAGCTCAGGGCAAGAAGAGGGTGAGAAAAGTCAGTGGTAAGGAACTTTCCATCAAGTGAGCTACTGATTGCTGTGCAGGGAAGGCTCCAGCACTCCCGTCAGGCTGACCCAGGCAGGGCAAGTCTTTCTCTCTTAGCAGAATTGAAGCTTTAGCATGATTTCATCCCTTCTTCAGACATCAGAGATGCTATCCAGAAAAAAACAAAACAAAACCACCCACACCTGAGGAACAGAATCCTCACATATGAACTCCAAGAGCAATTGTTGTTTGTCTGAGCATTTGGGAGTTTGAAAGTCTCTCATCTGGGCTTTGTGATCCCCAAGAAGAGTCTTTTCTGCCACGCTCTTCCCCTCACGGAGGCGTTCACAAGTCTCTTCTCTTCTTGGCTGTCCATTTTCACAAAACCTGCAGAAACTTGTTAGCTCTGGGATAGCAACGTCTTTGTCACACATGATTCATCTGAGGGAGAAGAAAGCCAAGAGTAAAGGCTACCAGGCATCAAAAAAGTGGAACCGTGAGCAGGGTTTCATTTTGTGATGAGATGCGGGTTTGTTTTTTTGGTTGGTTGGGGTTTGTTTTGTGTTTTGTTTTGGTTTTTAGACAAATATTCATACATACTCCTGGCTAGTTACTGCCAACAACAGTGAAAATTGGTCCAAGCATCATAATGACAGAAATTACAGATGAGTCTTCTACATTCTATATTAGACCTTCACTTTTATTCATAGAAGACAACGTTCTCTTTTCAATAAATGATAGGCAGAGAAATCAGAATAGACTTAAAGATTAATTGTAGTCTCTAGGTCTTATTCTTCTTAGAGGAGAATAAGAAAAAAATAAGTGACTCAATTTTTCAGGTTTTTCTTGGTCCTCCTTGCCCTTAAATACCCTGTTCCTCCAAACCTGGGCAGCTTTAACCTTCCCATTTCACAACAGGCAGACAGCCCTGTCCTAAAAATTTACCAAGAGAAGGGAAATGTCACATGTTTCTGAAAAGAGTTTGGTATCCCAAGTTTTCGTGAGCCTTGAGAATCCTGGGGAAGCAAAAGTTCATCAAGAAGTAAAGAAAAAAAAAAAAGTCAAAATGAAAAGATTTCCAGTTTAATATTCATCCTGTAAAGTAATGATATTATAACAAGTATAGTAATGCCTGTCCAGAAGCTTGTTTGAAATCCAGGAATAGGCTGGGTGAAGATTATATATTTAAAACCTTAATCTCATCTATGCAAGTCTCCATATGTTTTCACTTTAATGGAGAGTACCCCTTTAGAAGAGTTGCTCATCTTTCACAGACCCTCAATGCAAGATGGTACAGCTAATATTAGATTATAAGGCTAATATTTTGTTCTGACACTGCTGTTAAACCTAAAATTCACCTTCCCCATAGCGAGGCTTATAAACAGTTCTCTCCTTTTTAGTGTGGCTGACATACAGTAGAGAGCCACCAGGGCTAAAAATATAGGGAAGGTAATAATTACAACAGAGCAAAAGCAAATATCCATGACAGGCCAGTAAATCTGAGAAATCCCATGAGGATAAAAGAGCAAAAAGAAATTAAAGGGTAGCTCAAAGCTGGAATGGAATGTGAAAGATTCTGAAAATGTCTATAGGCAGGCTTAGAGCTGGGATATAAATAGCTTTGCTGTCTGCCTTTCAAGAAATCTAAGAAAAGGTGCAGCTATAACTTTCTCTTATTGCCAACTCCAGTGCATCTGCAAAGATGGCAATATTTCTGTGTGACACTTCCAGCTAAAATATTGCAGAAATAAAGTAGAAGTGTCGACTTCCAGGCTGGCACACATGTTAGATCCTGAGGTCAATATGTACCCAGAAGAACAGTATGTGGAGACCTGCAGTGTGCCTGTCCTGCATCTCTTCAGGCACTATTGCTCCTTCAGCAACTAGAATATTCCCTGAACATGCAGCTATTTGGCTACCAAGAAGCACTGTCTCCTAGAAAGCTTTGGAGAACCCTGGCAGGTGATGAACCTTTATGATCCCTGCCTTGGGAACCTGAACCAGGGGAGCTCCAGAGTTCACTTGTGCTGCAGAAATCCCCATCCTCAAACTGTTGTGGTTTTACCTCAAAATCTCATAGGCCCCCAGCTCACTGATGGTTGAATTGTGCTGCTCAGTCAGAGAAGACTCAAAGCTGAATAAAAAGGTCCCATTTGACTTCGTAGAGCAGAATCCAAGGCTCTGGGTACTGTTTATCTGCTCTGGATCCAAAACTGTGAAGGCTTTATTTCCTGACTAGAAGGTGCCAAATGGCAGAGGGGATTTTGTTACTCTGTGTTCTGAAAGAGGGAAAAAGATAATAAAATGCTATAGCCAGGTCTCCTCCTGAAAACAGGGCAAGAGAGGGAAAAAAACCCCAAGGAGACACATGTTGTGGTGGCATTATGATCTCATTTAATAACCATTACCATGCTCACTGGCAAGAGGAAACAGTCAGCTCAAGTATCTCACACCTTTTTGTCACTGTCACTTTCAGGCCTGGGACAGGAATGACAACCATGTCCAAAAATGAAAAGATTCACTTCCTAGCAGTATGAGTGTGCAGCAAAGCTTCTGAGATACAGCAGAAATGAGTCAGGGATATTCTGCCAGGAACCCATTTATCCAGGGTTCAGAACCAGTTTAAACTTCAGTCTTCAGCATTGTTGTGGAAAATAAAATCATCACCAATGCTTTGTATATATTCACAGGATTTTTCTTAGCTGCAGTACTGCCACAGGCACTCGAGGAAGTTTGGGGCTTTTTTGTTGTTATTCAACAGCATTATTTGTGTGGTTTGAACAGTGGTTTCTCTGCATGAAGCTGAGGGCAGACCACAGGCTAACAGTGGGAGTCAGGGGCACTTGGTGTCTTCAGACCATTGCACCTCCCACTCGCCTGTCCTCTCACACCTAGTTCCTGTACAACAGGAAAGGGAGAATATTTTAGATGGGTATGTGATTTGCAAGAATTAATTATTCCAAATACCTCTCCAGCACTTGGAAGAGCCCTATTGATTCCATTCAAGAGGCTCCAGGCTGACAGGCACTGACCACTGCAATTAAGATCACAGCCCAATGACCATTAAAGTGCAAGTTTTTCATCTGTAAAGGTACAGAGGATGCTGGTCAGATACTGGCTGGGTAATCAACGTGCTGCTTTGTGTAAATGAGCTCTGAAGAAAACCCACTGTCCATGCTATGAGTTGCCAGTGAGCCCCAAGGAATAATCTAATGCATTATTAAAAATCCTCTAATTCAGAAGGAGAATATTAATTGCGTTTGGTGCTGAAGTTGAATATTGAGTGAACAGAGGGAAGCAGAACACTTTTGATTGTAATGGAATTTCTTACCATTTACTTTCACGTGCTTCAAAGTAATTAAAATAATTAGGGAAAGGTGAGTGTCTCTGCCCTTTCATTCAGGTGGCAGCATCATCTAGTTTCAGCAGTTTCTATGTTCACCACCACCAAGCTGCTGCTTGAAACAAATTTAAAATATTCTAGATTAATGGGAATTCATCAGTTCATTTGATTCCTAATCAAATAACAAAATCAATGTGGGACTATTTGTCTGTGTGTATTTTCAGATCTGCATATTTAATACAGTTCTGTATTTTCTTCCCCCCCTCCCATTAGATAACATAATCTTTCAAGCTGTAATGTGACCAAGTGCCTTGGAATTGTCTCCACCTTGAGGAATATATTTGTGGTCTCACTAGCAGAAAAGGAGGGTGTAGGATATTCTTGCATATAGAAAGAGGATTCAAAAGATATATGGCTTAGGGGTGATCAACTGTGCAGCATCTTGAGACAATTACTGCACTTTAGACTATAAAAGCTCACTGTGTGAATGGGATGTTTGGAAAGCAGCAGAAATACTCTCACAGTATAATCCTCTGAGATCTGCCAAGCTCCAGAATGAATAGCTGGGACTATCCCTGGCCCCTGGATCAAGGCTTTTGAAGGGATGGAAGTGAGGCCTGGGAAGGATCACCCAGGAATGGCCACTGCTGTTTGGTACATGTCTTGTCCCCCCCAGGCTGCCCCTTGTTAGAGGAGCAGAGGGCAGTGACTGACAGCTTGGCATCTCCAGGGAATGCTCTGCTCCAAAGGTCACCAGCTGATCAGATCACTATGATCACGATGCTGTTAATAGCTGGGTTCATGACTTAGCTCTCACGGGGCTTGTTCAGTGTTTCTCCCTCCTGTGACTGATTTGGTTCAAGAGAGACATTTTGCTTTTGCTGGTACTTGCCACAGCACCTTGAAGACCTGGTGGGTGCTCCATGAGCACACAGCAAGGGCACAGTAATTTCACCACCAGACACAAAGAGTGAATAGATCCAAGGAAGTGCAAAGTACCCAACAGCAGCAGAGTTGTGCTTTTTAATCCATCTCTGCTGCAGAAAATGGTCAGACCTGGCATGTTATTTTTTCTGAGTACAGAAAGCTTAGGATATGGTAACAGGGGGAGGGGGTTGAGTGATGAATGATGAGAAGTAGAGCATTTCCCAGTGCTCATGGCCAGAAACAAATAGAAGTAAGCAGTGATGAATTCCCTGCAGTTTCATGCTTCAGGTGCTAAAAGGCCAGTTTTATGATGACACATACAGTGCTGTACCAGCTTCAGCTGTAACTGGCCTTTTCTAATAGGTATTTGTTATGAAGACCTTTCAGAACTGGGGGAATTATTGCCCTGCTGCAAATGCTGGAACACGGGCAGAAGGCTCAGCAGGCAGCACCCCTGAAACATCCCATTGTTATTTAAAGACCCTTAAATCTTCTCTCTGTCATCACTCTGATAGAACTTGCATCCCCAGCACCCCGACCATGTGTAAAACAAAAGGTTTTCATGCCAGATAAACTGGAGCTTGAGGATATTTTCTTTTCTATCACTATTCCCTTCACAGTATTTTTCCCTCTGCCTACTGAAAAAAAACACTTCAGGAGGGATTTCTGCTGATGATCTGGTTTTGTCTGCACGGGATGAGGGTGCCCTCTACTGCTCTGCCCACCACCAAGTCTGAATGTGTCTGGAGATGTGTCTGGAGGCAGCTTTCCCCTGCTAAATCCCATGGGATTTAGAATCTGCCCTTAGTAGTTGAGAAAAAAATCAGCAAAACTTAGAAGCTCTGAGTTTTACCAACATGTAATGAATCTATTTTATTTATTTATGTTATTACTCAGTAAATTAAATACCACTGTCTTACTGGCTGGTAGATGTATGGATGCTACTGGCCATAGGAGCCCAGCCAGGTAGTAATGAAATTATAAAACTTCTGTTTTGAGGTATATCTGGCTCAGGAGCTCTGCTTGAGAGTGCAAACAGCATTTGTGTGAGTGATTGGGTTGGGTCAAGCTCTATCCTGGTTGTGCTCATTGCCACAGGTCACAGAGACACCTGTAGGATGTTGTCAGGTTAATATCAGTTGGTTCCTGAGAGATGTCCTGGAGCTGTAATGCCACCCTGCAGCCCTCCACAGCCAGGAGAGAGTCCCTTTTGCAGGGCTTTAAAGTCATCTCAGAACTCTATTAAAGGAGAACAATTCTTTCTCCCCTAGTTAAGGTAATTCTGTGCTTCTGGAGAAACACAACAGTGTCCTGCCATAGTTTTTTGGATGTTTCCATTAGCTCTGTAATTTTTGCATGGTATATTTTTATCCCCTTGCTGTGTATTTTTAGCCACACTTCCATTTGCAAGTGACACATAGTACAATAGCTGTCATTACAAGAACTCTCGTGTCTGGCTTTTAGCTAATCATGTGCTGTCCCCCATAACATCAACCTTTAGAGCCTCCAAATAATACCTGGAGCCAAAAATAACCTACCCACTCTTACCTGCCACGTGAAAGATGCTTAGTGCAGAAGCATCAACACCTTTTAACTCTGATAGTCACTAGATGTAAGGTTAGATGTCAGGGCTGTCACCAGCACCTCATTCCACAAGCTGCTCCCCAGTGATGATGATGGGGAGGCTGAACAGGTTGGCCACCTACACCCTGCTGAGTTCCATGGATGTTTTAGTGTTTTACTTCTTCCCAGGAGTTCCAAACAAAACAGAGGGAAACATTCTATGAAAGCGTAAAGAAAACAAAACAAAAAACATGATCTTGTTTCCCAACTTCAAACTGAAGGAAGGGTGTTTAGACTGGGAAAAACAGTTCCCAGCAGTGCAATGACCTTGTGATTCCATGGGGGGCTTTAACTGTCACAGAGGCAGGCAAAGAAATGGCAAGTCCTCCAGTGAAAAAAAACCCCCATAAAATAAATATACATGCACAGCTATGCAAACTGTCCTGGTTTGAGTGAGAACTAATTCTGCTCAGTGATTTCACTTTTCAGCTCAGTTCTTCTCACTCCCTGCCCTGTCTGCAGGCAGCAGCTGTTGGCACAGGCAGGGGCTGCTCCCAGCAGGGAGAACACCTAATGGGCAGAGTCAGTAGCAAGAGTTGGAATGCAGACCAAATATCTTGTGCACCACACTGGAGGGTGCAGAAAGTGAAAGGTGGCACCTGCAGGGAGGAGCAGACAGGACAGGGAACCCCAAACTGGCCCACAAGGGATTCCAACCCATATTCAGTATAAAGCTGAGGAATCAGAAGGGTCTCACTCTGTTTGCTGAGCCCTGCTCAGCTCATCTCCTTGTTTCTTCTAACAGCATTTGAGGAGATCTCTGTCCATCCTGATTGATGTGTTCCTGAATCCAGTATCAGAATCCAGCTCCTGAACTCAGCTCCCATCTGGGAGAGTCCAGTCTGGGACTTTTCTAATCACTGGTGTCTCTCCCTTATTCCCTTTCTCTCCCCATCCTGGGGAGGGAGGGAGGTTAACAGAGAGCAGCTGTTATAGCTCTGAGGGGCTGCCCTGACCCTAAACTGTGCCACAAACCCTTTGGCAAATTACTGGTACCCCCAGGAACAGGGAGCACTCTCTGAACCACCAGCACCCACAGACTCAGCCATCCAGGTCTGCTCAGATAACACCTTTTTCCTCCCTTTCCAAACCCAAACAATAATCCTTAGCCAATCACACACTAGCAAGGGACTTTTGGTCAGTGACAGCAATGTGTTTCAACAGCCACCAGAGCCCAGAGGTGATTTTCCTTTGGCTTTTTCTTTAATTTACTGAGTCAGATGCTTTATGAAGGACCTCCCAGTGTTGATCAAACTCCTTTATTCACAGTGTGCAACACCCAACGTGCAAACCCACCCCCCCTGACTGCAACCATGACCAAAGAACATCTTAATGCTTCTCAAAAGACTTTTACCTTCCAATCTCATCATCCTGGCACCTTCACTGGTTGCAGAGAAGACTCTGAAGCCAATTGTGCTGCTCACGGGAGGTCTCCCACCTCTGTCAAGCACTGGGGAGATCTTTGGGTAACAAGGGGCCACCTATTTTAAGTGCAAAAGGTACAGGACATCACAGATCCAGTGATGGCATTGTGTTTGGTCTCCCCACCTCTATCACTTCATAGCCAAGGAAGCCAAAGAGGAATGACAGGGAAGAAACCAAACCTGGAGCAAAGTCCAACCAAATATATCAAACATCTTTTACAATCTGTTAATATATTGACACTAAAATAATTTTGCTTTTTGTATACATAGTATGAGCTCAAAAGTGGGAAATACCAGAATCAATTAATTACCTGCCCACCAGCCAGCTTCCCAATCTAAAATAATCCCATGTGAGACTCTCACACTGAAGCTGTTTCACAGCACTCCCCTCTAAATACCCCTTCTGCTCCCATTGCAAGTGGCCGCAAACTCTGCTCAACTTTCCCAAGAGCTCCAACAAAGTTTCCCAATGGGGAACAAACATTAACAGAAAAATACTATTTTAAGGAGTCACCATGTTGGGTTTTTTTTATTATTAGTCTTTTTAACACCCAAACCTTTCACAGCAGCAATACTGCTGCAGCTGTGATGGTCTCATCACACAAGGGCTGTATCTGTCTCCCCAGCAGAAGCACCATGTCTCCAAACCCAGGACAAACACCCCTGCTCTGGTGCAGAGCACCAGTGAAGCTTCTCTTCTGCAGATGCCCACTTCCCATGCTGCCTGAACTCCCACTGCTGTACCAGAGGGGACAGTGATTCCAAAGGGACACGTTCTGGAACCTCTGGTCCCAGTTCCATGCTCTCGTGCCACCACACCAATGGACACCCTAGCATGCAGGGCACTGGCACCTGCACCCCAACAACCAGGCATGTGGAGACCCAAGTTTTGAGTTTTAAAGGCAATTTCAGTTCTGGCATTTCCTCAAAGTAGAGCACTTTGCTCCCCAGGGTTGAGCCAAGGCCATCCTGTGCTAGCAAGTTTTAGCACCAGGGGGCAACTACAGACCTTGTTTGGTTTGATGGACATGACCCATGTTGGACCAAGTCCCAACCCAGGGAAAGAGGGCAGAATCCTGCACCTCCAGCACCTGGAATGTCCTTTTTAAGACCAGTTTGTTCCATGTGTGTTCCACACCCACAGCACCCCACCAGAGAAACCAGCTGAGGGGCTTTAATACTGTTCTCTGCTGCTGCCCAGTATAATCCATCCTCAACCTGGTTTCATAAAAGAGGATCAAGAAAAAAAAAAAACCAAGACACTACTACATAGAGCTTTTTCTTTGCAGTACTAACATTGAAACATTCATAACTGCTCAACAGAGTAAAAAGATGCTACATCAAAACAGTACCAGAAAAAGCAGGACCCCCTGTCACAGCTGGAAAAGTTGGCAGTTAAAAACCAGGATTAAAACAGCCAGCCTAAAAATGTGCCACTGAGAACAGATGAGGAAACAAAGACTGGTGTCCTTTCTCTAGAGTTTGGTGGACACTGGAAGTGGAGCAATTTACTGACTCGTCTTCTTGATCAAGCTCACTGGTGGCATCTCAGCCTGTTGTCTCACCAGGGAACAGAATGAGCGTGGCCCTCAGGAAGCAAAGGATGGGGTTATGTTCCATGGTCCTCCAGTCAGACAAGGATGGGGTTACATCCCATAGTCCACAGTCAAACCAGTAAGAGGTTACATTCCATGACCCTCAGACCAGCACAGGGCTACATCCCACGGTCCTCAACCCAGCGTGGGGTTTGAGTTATATCCCTGTGACAGAGGGAGCTGGGAGCCTGCTCAGGTGCCCACCCAGCGACTCGTCCGCAGGAAGCATTGCACTTAACACTGGAAAGACACCACTTTCCATCTCTCCTGCCATCCCAAAAGTGCCACAGAAGCTGAGGAGGTCCAGGTGGTGCCAGCAGGAGAAGGCTCCTGCACTCGAGAGCTGCGCCGTGCACGTGGCCGAGGGAGCTGCGGGGCCGCGCCAAGTACAGAAAGCGAAGACATTGGTCTGCTCTCCTGGGAAGTATATAGATCTGTATATATATATATATATATCTACCTATCTATGTCTCCTGTTTGGCCTGCAGACAAGTGCTGAAGACAGCTTTCAAACTAACAGCATATCCCAGGGGGGGTCACTGCCACTGGTTCGTGGAACCAAAGGCAGGGGGCACAGTCTATGTTACAGCAGACGTCGCAGAAGGGTTCCGACGTTCAGACCCTTTGCAATAGATTCCTTCCCCTTTTTCTATAAAGGAAAATAAAACCAGAAGTGAACCCAGCAATAAATAAAAGGAGGGAAGGGTGTGTCCCCCTGCTCAGCCCCCTTTGTGCATTCCAATCAGACTGGAGAGCTTCTCACAGTGCTCAAGTTTCAGGGATTCCGCTTTCTGTTTTAGCCGCTCGTCTCTGTACAGCTTGGCCAAGTTGGAGAGATCAGACTCTGGAAGAGGAAAATGAAATCATAAATAGAGGGATATATCTCTGAGGATGAAGCTGTGAGCCTAAAATTGTTGTTTCTCATGGCTTTGTTATCCTTGTGGCAGGGAGGGCTTTGTATCATTCACCTTGGTTCGGGGAAACTGGGCACGTTAACAGCTTTCTTTATGGAGAGGCCATCAGGTTTAACCAGGCTGGCTACTTGAGAAAACAACATTTCCCTCACTGCTTGAAAACTCAAACAGTTATAACAACCTTCTCTACCACTGCACTGTAAAATAAACACCATGAACTGGATGATTACTGTCTACAAATAAACCACAGATGATGATACTGTATGTAAAAGTCAGGTAAGATTATTATGATTGTGAGAATACTAAAAAAAATAAAAATAGGTGATTTCTTTAAAATATAGGTATGTATTTCAATTAATTGCATAAAAAAAGGCTGGTGGGACATCACTTGGACTACATTCTGCTGTTCAATTCCTGGTTTAAAAAGATAATCTTGACCATGTTGAAAAACATGATGTCAAACTGAAGACAGAAGATGCAAATAAGTGCACAAAACAGGCAGGGAAGCACACTCTGAAAACCAACACCAGTTACACAACCCACTGCAAGATGGACCAAAAGCAACTGGAGAGGCTACAGGGCTTCCTTCTGATGAGGTTTTGAAGATAGAAGTTTGAGAATAAGCATCAATGATTCTGCTCCATCAAAGGAAAGATGGAATAGGTGATGTCTCAAGATCTTTCCTAACCCTAATGATCTGTCAGGGTTAGGTAAATGTGGTGAATTGGATGTTTAAAATACTATCACTGTTACTGGAGCATAAAAATATAGTGGAAAAAAAAACCAAACCAAAGCAAATGAACTATCTCTCCCAAAAAAACCCACACCACAAATAAACAAAAAACACAAAACAAACAAACACACAAAAACCCCCAAACAAACAAAACCCAAACTTCTCTCAACAGCTGAAAACTTCCACTTGTCTCTCACAATCACCTCAAACAAATTTTAACAGCCCCTCATGAAGAGTAAGTTCAGCATGAAGAGCAAATTCAGCTTGAAGAACAGGTGTGAGCAACTCCAGTGCAAGGCTGGAGATGTAAGCAGTGGAAAATGAGGCTAAACCCAGGAATGCCTCAGGAAGCACAGTCCCCTGTAAGCTGTTGAGGGGGCTGGAGAAGGGGCACAAACTTGTGCCCAAAATGACTTACTTTGCTGTTTCTCCTTCCAGCAGCTGGTCTGAATATAGTCTATGTAATCCTTCTCAACAGTTTTCTCCAGCTCTTGGAGTTCTGCTCCTTGGTAGTTCTTCTCAAAGTTTTTATCGACGTAGTAAGGCACCTGCAAGTTCTCAGTTTCTCTGCTAATAACGTGGCCTATGGAGCTGTGAAAACAGCAGGGAGGAAACATGGGTTTTAGCAGTTGGAATGTAAAGGATTCAAGTTCTTTATTATCAGCATTTGGAGAGGACAGGGTTTAAAAGTTCTTCCCAGTTCCTTTCTGCAGGGCTACAGCTCCCTCAACCAGCCAGCGAGGCAATGACAAGCGTCGAGCACTGCGAGCTGGGCACTCCAACAGGACTCAACTAAAAACCACAGGAAAACACCTAAAATATGAAAATATTAGGATATCTGGAGTCCTCAGCACAGGAAGGACATGGAGCTGCTGGAGCAGGGCCAGAAGAAGCCACAGAGGTGCTCAGGGGGCTGGAACAGCTCTGCTCTGAGGACAGGCTGAGGGAGCTGGGATTGTTCAGCCTGGAGAAGGGAAGGCTCCAGGGAGACCTTAGAGCACCTTCCAGGGACTGAAGGGAGCTGATCCAAAACCTGGAGAGGGGCTGTTTCCAAAGGCCTGGAGCGAAAGGCCAAGGGGCAATGGTTTGAAATGAGAAAGGAGTGGATTGAGATGAAAACTAAGGCAGAAGTTCTTTCCCAGGAGAGTGCTGGACACTGGAACAGTTGCCCAGGGAGGTGGCTGAGGCCCCATCCCTGGAGCCATTCCAGGTGGGGCTTGAGGAGGCTCTGAGCACCCTGCTCTAGTTGCAGATGTCCCTGCTCTCAGCAGAGGGACTAGATGAGCTCTGGAGATCACTTTCAACCCAGACATTGCTAGGATTCTGTGATTATCTACAAAGAACTTCAGGCTGACACTGGTCCTTCCAAATACTGTGCTGGTCCTCAATGGCTCAGTCAGAACACTTTCAAACTACAAGAGCAAATTTTATCTGTGAATGGAAACTCCACCTGCTTTCTTCTGTTTGCTGGGTATTTCTGGCATGCCAGGTCCAGAAATCCATGTGAATTGGTAACAGAGATTAGAGGAAGGGCATATGGCCTAGTACTGCTGAGGGAACAGGGCAATTGGAGCTGGATTTCCCTGAGTTTCTGGATCCTTTAGTAGAAATAAAAATTGGAACACACTGCCCAGGGCAGTGATGGAGTCCCCAGGATCCCTGGAGGGGTTTCCAAGCTGTGGAGATGTGGTGCTGAAGAATGTGGGTTAGTGGTGCCCTGGCAGTGCTGGGTGAACAGTTGGACTCTATGATTTTAAAGGTCTCTTCCAACCCCAAACAAGTCCATGAAATTAGCAGGGGACATTCCAGTTACACTTTCCTTTAGGGTTTTATCATCATCAGTAAGTGAAGTGGTGCATGGAATATCCCAAAGAATATGCTGTAGGTAGAACCAGCCACTCTGAGACAGCCTCTGGAATAAACTGTACTCTTATCCTGAATTTCCTTCTCTGAGCAAAGGCACCCAGGAGTTGTTGTTTTTATTTCAAATCCAGAGAAAGAGGTAGGAAGCCAAAACATGAAGCTTATGCTCTACCTGATGGAATCCAGTCTTCCACTTCCATTCATCTCCTGGGCTCCTCTCTTCCTGCTCTCTTGCCCTGTCTCAGAGGTGTAGCTCACTTTAGATAAATTACTGCTTTTCAGCAGTCTTTTTTTTAAGGATATGTTTTAGAGAAACAGCTTAAGTGTGTACCAGGCTCAGGCTTGACTATCTCCAATCAGCAGGAGAAGGGGAGAGAGTGAAGAGAAACAGGAGATTAAATCTGGGAGTGTAAGTGTGGGAGGTTTCACATGGGACTGGTCAGCAGCAAAACCACTCCCTGACAAAAAATCTACCCCTACAGCACTCAAAAGCCAACCACCATCGTGTCCTGCTGCCAGGTTTACACACTGACATCTTGTGGTAAAAAATGATAAAGGGTGTTTGGTTCCTGGTAGGAAAGAGGCTTAAACCCAAGTAGCTTTACTCTTTGAAGGGAGCAAAGGGAGTGTTTGGAGCAGGCTTTCCAAAAGCTGCTGATTCCCACTCCTATCCCACTCAGATGGTAGAGGTGACTGAACCCAGCTCTTCCTCACTGGAGAGCTTCCCTCCTCCCAATACAAGATGCTGAGAGGAAACAGTGGTTTTTCCTCAGCCCCACAAACTCAGGTGACAGCAAATCTGGTGATGTTTCTTCTGCTTCCAGAGCTGCCCAGTTCAGTTTGCCCTCTGCAATCCCAGGGTCCTGCTTTTTTTTTTTTTTTTTTTTACAGGTGTGAAACCAGGACTTCTCAAGGCTTTAATGATTTGTGGAGCTTGAAAACTCTTCTGGTGGAATTCAAGCTCCAGAGCAGATTTAGATTTCCACAGCCACCTGCAGGCTTAATTTTTTAACTGCTTTCCATGGAAACCTCAGTGGTGGTCCACAGATCCCTGCAGGTTGGGCAGACCAGAGGCTGATCAGCACTGGAGCTGAGCTACACCTACATTCCTGGTACCAGTACCACCAGACACACAAAAAAATCACAACAGTTGAGACCACTTTCTGGCTCTTTGCCTCTGTTTGTTCAGCACACAGCACAATAAAGCTCACCAGAGTTAACCTGCCCAGGAGAACAAGTTGGTATTTCCTTATTTACAAATGGATAACACTTTCTAGATAGAACACCAAGAGATATTTTTGCTGCCCACCTCTTTACTGCAAACACCACAGAGCAGAAAAAAATGTAGTTTTAGGTGACTTACGATTTGTAGAAGAGGCTGTAGGGGGGGTTTGTGGCCATCAGCTGAGTGATAACTGACACAACAATGATGATGAAAACTGGCATCAGCTGAATAAATGCAGAATAGGAATTCTGAAAAGAAGAGTGATCATTAGTAGTCAAGGAAAGATCTAGATGGAAAAGGAGGCACCTTTTCCCAGAAACCACAGATCAACAATGTAAAACTGACAGGAAAAAAACCCAACAAAACACAGTGAAAATACTTTGTAATTTTGAGGATGAAATGAGGATGAAACAACCTTTATTAATAATCTCAGAAAACTCTTGAAATCCAGTTTCTTTCAATTCTATTTTCAAAAAATGGCTGAAAAGGGTTAAGAGTCAATACATAGCAAAGCTTGGGACAGGATGCAAGCACTTAGTGGTTTTTGTTTGAATGAATTCAGTAGAAAAAAAAGAGTGGAAAAAAGACCCAAGAGAAAGCACAGACCTTTAATTCTGCTCTTTATTCCTAAACTGGCTTCTAAAATGCCATTTTTAATCAGGAGCAAAATATAATCTGCAGCTATTTGGGTATTGCCTCTGGGATAGCAGCAAGGATACCTGTCCCAGCAGGAGGTGGGATTCACAAGTCATAGCTTAGCACATATAGGGAAGGATTAAATACACCATGAGGACAAGCCAGCAATTCCATACCTGTTATCAGTCCACATTTGGAATAGCTGTTGTCAGAAAACCAAACTTTGCAAAAAGCAAGGACCAGCAAAGCCCTTGGTGACAGAAACTCCAGGGCCCATAATCCTACCAGTGTAATGTCTTTTTTAAGAGTGATTAATAAGAGAATCTGGAAAACATCCATTTTGGCCACAGTGCTGGAGGATAAACCCTGAGATGGGAAGGTCTGTCCTGCTTACACCTCTAAGTGGACCCCTCACCCTGGTGAGACATTTAAGCCCAAAAGAGCCCTCCTCTGGCTACCTGTGGCCTGTTCTCTTCCTCCTCCTGCTCCTGTGTCCAAGCTCTTTCAGTTCGGTGCCTCCGTGGGTAATAGTGAGTGTCTCTGGCTACATTGGAGAACATGTGGATATTTCCTGTTAAAAGAAACCAGGAGAGAGTCATGATTTTCATCCAGCTGCCAGAACTTGCCTGTATTTCTCAGAGTTCCTAACTGCTTATCCAGGCTTATACTACACAGCCTGAGTGACACTGATGAGACCTCAAAATGAGCAAACACACCTCAGATTTTCATGTCAAAAGAACACATTGTACCAGGGAAATTGTAAAGTTTGCCAAATCCATCTTAGTTTAAACCAAACCACAGAAACACACTGTAATTGTTATGATTGTATCTTGTATTTTAACATTATTTTGTCCCATCTGCTTGCAAGGCCACAGCTGCTGTCGAATCATCAGGCTCTATGCAGGAAAATTTGCTTCACCAGACTCAGGTTGTGGAATTACAGAACTAGTGGATATGGTCATCCACATTCATCTCTATTTCCTTCAAGCTATTAATAGTTTCACTTAATGATTTTATAATAAGAAGAGATTTAAAAAATAGTTTTTTGGTAAAAGGCATACAATTCTGAATTTCCTTTCTTGGACCCTACATGGAGTTTATGAAATCTAAAATGAGAAAAGAATTGTACATGGTGTTTCAATCTGAAGCCTGAACTGATTTTATCACCTCATGAGTATATTAATAACAGCTGCATTCTCCTCTTTGGAAATGGAGAATGGCTTTGTAGTGGAGAATTTAAATTGATGGCCTTACACTGATGACTGAAATGCAAACACTGGAACCACCTCCTGTGTTTTCCCAGTTAAGAGGGGCACCACAACCACCACACCAGGAGCTGCTGCCCTGCTGCACTCCACACAGTTAAGGTGTCTCAAGCACAGCACCATCAGCAAATATCCCTCCAATCCCTTCCAGTTCTTCTGGCTTCAGGCAGTGGAGGGAATAAAAGCAACAATAAAAAGAAGGGTCTTCAGCTACAACTGGCATTAAAATGTTGCCTACCCAAGAACCAAAGAGCCAGACTAAAATAGTGACTGGGAGGTTGGGAACCTGCCCTGGACAGCCACGACTGCAGGGGTAGCTCTCTTTTCCAGGAGCATTCCTGGATGGCACTGACAGTGTTTTCAGGGGAATGAAGTTGCTAAAATGTGAAGCTTAAACCCTGCATTAAGGGAGCTTTTCCAGGAAGGGAACAAAGAGCAAATCCAAAGAAGTACTGTCTCTTTTCAGATATCAAATCACCTTCCCAGCGCAGCCCCAAGAGGAGCTGAACTTCCTCACCAGCTCATGGCATTTCAAACCCACCCCAGGCAGCCACTGACCTGTAGGGAAGTGCCCACCAAAAAACACATTGAATATCTCTTCTGGTGTAATGTCTGCTTCAAATTCTGTGTAGTAATCATAGTGCCTGGCCCTGCCAGTGCTGACGTGTTCTTGGGCACTTCCAAACTCATCGTACCGTGACCGTTTCTCCGGGTTGCTGAGAACTGCAAAAGCATTGCCTATTGCTGGAGAGAGGGTGGAAACAAGAGTCAGGCAGGCAGTGTGCTCACAACACACACAGTCAGACACTGCAACAGGCCCCAAAAGGAACTGCTGGAGTCCCCAGACTTGTCTAGGCCAGCCTCAGGCCAAAAAAGGTTGGACCACTTGATCCTTGAGGTCCCTTCCATTCCAGGATTCTATTCCATGATATCAAACAGAGAACATTTGTTGCTTGACCAAAGACTGAGTCACTTTGGAAGGCTGGCACCAGGAGGTATTAAAGCACATGGAAAGAGTTTAAATATTTCTAAAGCTGGGGTGAGACAGAGTCCTATTCAGTCAAGAGACTGAGAGAGATCAAGATGTTCCAGCAGACAAAGCTAAGCACTGATTTCCAAGTGCACCCCTATATATGGTTAATACAAGGATAATAAGTGCAGAGACTAATTAAAATGCAGAACCATATTCCAAGTTTTCCTGCCACTGGAGAGGCTTGTGAAGCTGTGCAGCACCTCTATGTTGTCACAGCACCTCTATGTTGTCACAGCACCTCTATGTTGTCACAGCACCTCTATGTTGTCACAGCACCTCTATGTCACACAAACCACCCAGAAGGATCTGTTTGGTTCATTTTCTTCCTTGATCTTTGACAGAACAAGGCTGTGAACAACTTCATGCAATCAGAGTCATTTCAGTTGGAAAAGACCTTTAGGATTATTAAGTCCAACTGTTAAAAGCTCACAGAAGAAAAACAGAGAAACAGAGCCCTAACACAAAAAAAAAAGACAAGCCCTCCAAAACCTCCTTATTCTAATAGATAGAGAATGACCATCTTGCTCGTGCTGCTGTTGCAGACAGCATGGAAAAGTGTCAAGATGCTGACATTGTTGATACAGGTTTAGGTTACTGAAAAGCCCAGCCACAAAGCACTGGACTCACATTTCATGTGCTTGTACACAGCTATATAGCAACAGTTATTTATGGCACAGAGCAGCTATCGATTACACAACACCACCCTCTCCTGCAAAGCCACTATCATCTCCAAGCATCATTATGCACCTATCTATGAACGAGATCTGGGCCACATTTCCCCTTTGCTTCTAACAGAAATCTCTATTTTACTCATTAAAAAGCAAACCTAGCCAAGCAGCTGTGGGGTTTTGTGATGCATCTCTGCCTACGACCCCAAAACGCTCTGTGGGCCTGCAGGATGCCTTTATATAAGGTGCAGAACTGAGGGACCCTGGCCTGGTTTTCATCTGGATTTAGGCTTTTTGGCACCTGGGCCTGTCCCCGCCTCACCTTTGAACGCCTCCGTGGCTCCGGGCGCCTGGTTCTTGTCGGGGTGAAATTTCAGGGCCAATTTGCGGTAGGCTTTCTTCAGCTCCTCCTCGCTGGCGTCCCTCTCCACTCCCAGAATCTCGTAGTAGTTCCGACACCGCTTTATCCTGGAAGCGCACACATGGTTCTCTCCACCGCCCCATCCTCACCGCAGAGACCCAGCCTCGTCCCCCCACCCAGTCACCGAACCGTTACCAGCCGTCCCCGTCCCCCCCGCACACCCCGGAGCCGGCCCTCGCTGCTCCGCTCCCTTCCCAGGTCCCGCTCACCGCCGGACGCCGTCCAGCTGCTCCGCCGTGTAGGTCATGGCGGCCGCGGCGGGCCCGGGGCAGGAGCCCGCCCGCCCCCCGCGCCCCTCACCGCCGGCCGCCCCCCGTTCCCCGCGCCGCCATCTTCTGCGCGGAGGCGGTGGCCGCGCGGGGGCCTCTGGGAACGGGAGTCCCGCCGGTGGCGGCGCGGGGACTACAGCGCCCAGCGGGCACCGCGCGGGGCATGGGACGTCATAGCCTGTGTCCTGAAGGCACTGGAGGGGGAGTGGGGGATAGCGAGACCCTGAAGGAGCCTTCAGGGGGTTGGTGGTGATCGGGACCGCCCGGAGGGACCCTCAGAAGTGGGAGGCGGTGGCCAGATTTGCCACGGAAGCAAAAACAAGCGCAACGTTGTCCCAACTCGCCCTGAGACCCGACGCGCTTTCTGCCTCCCAACACGCGCACCGGGTAGTTTGATACGCTCTTAATAAATGTAACTTATGAAAAAATAATTAAAGCCTGAAAAGGCAAATGACACCGCTTACCCGGTCTCTGCCAGACCCGGTGAGTGTGCTGAAGGAGATCCCAGGTGATTCCCAGCTAAGGGGGGATCCAGACAGCTCCAGATCGCACAGACTGGTTAACGGTTTCTTGCCTGCAAGGGTTGTCCAGGGCTGGCCCAGGCTGCCCAGGGCAGGGGTGGAGTCTCCATCCCTGGAGGGGTTTCCAACCCACGGAGCGGTGATGCTGAGGGACATGGGTTAGTGGTGCCCTGGCAGTGCTGGTTGGACTCAATGATCTTAAAAGTCTCTTCCAGCTAACACAATTGTATGGTCTGTGTATTTTGCCGCAGGCGGCAAACTGACCGACTGGCAGGTGGGTCTGAGCCAGCTGAGGGAGCTGTTGCCCTGCGGAGCCCAGCGGGGAGGACTGTCCGCGACAGCGTGGCCACTGGGGGGTGCAACGGTGGTTCTTGGTGCCGTGGTCGAGTGTCTGACCTGCAGAAGGGGGCTGCTGCTTCTCTAGTCTGTCAGAAAGCTCCGAGAAAGCAGCGGTACAGAAGGTGGAAGCTCTCCCAGCAAACTCAGGCTACCAAGCATCAGGAGCTGAAGTAGCTCAGCACTTTTCTCATGCCCGTTCCTTTTTACAATCAGATATAAACCCCATCCGTGCAGAGACCTCATTCACAGATTCACAGAATCACAGAATGTTAGGGGTTGGAAGGGATCTAGAAGATCATCTAGTCCAGCCCCCCTGTCTGAGCAGGATCACCTAGATCAAGTCACCCAGGAACAGATCCAGGAGGGTCTTGAGTGTCTCCAGAGCAGGAGACTCCACAACCTCCTTGGGCAGTCCATTCCAGAATTCTGTCACCCTCACTGTGAAAAAGTTTTTCCTTGTGTTTCCCCTACACCTCTTGTGCTCCAACTTGCACCCATTGCCTCTTGTCCTGTCATTGGATGACAGTGAGAAGAGTCTGGCTCCATCC
>JAOEGS010015429.1:31040-45977 GCA_025447755.1 Corythornis vintsioides | reverse complement strand
TCCTCCAACATCTGCATTAGGAAGTTATCATCAATGCTCTGGAGGAACCTACTGGACTGAGCATGTCTGGATGTGCAGTTTTCCCAGCAAATATCAGGGTAATTCAAGACTGTGAGGGAGAAGTTGTAGATTAGAATATCTGCAAACAGTGTTTAGTGTCTCCCACACAGCAGTCTGGGACTGCTTCTCCTTGTGTTGCTGAAGGTTCATGGATTTCCCAAATAAGTAGGAGTTCATTGATTTATATGTAGGCAAGGTTGTGTTACTACCTTGGTTACTCTCGTGGTTTTTCCTGGCTACTGTTAATTAGCCTGGCAGATCTTCCAATGTTGTTTACAAGCAGTTGTAGATGAACAGAACTACTTGTATTGAGCTATCTTAACATATTCTTTTTTTTTTTTTTTTTTTTTATCCTCCTTAAAAGGATAAAAGGCACTGGCACTGCCTTTTAAAAGAAAATTCCTGCCTAAACAACAAAGGAGATCCAGACTGTGACCTGGTACTCAAATAATGTCTTAAGTGTGGTTAGTGGTGCTGTCTCCTGCACTCACTGTCCCACAGCCTCTTGGCACTTCATGAAGTTCTTCTGGGATGTTCAGGTTAAAAACAATCCCTCCCCTGCTACCACTTTCCTGTTACTCTCTGAAAGACTTGCCCTTTCTCTCCACTGTAATCTCAGCCTCTGTCTCTGACATCTCTTCAGGATCCCAGCCCATGGTAAATCAAGACTCTTTCCCTCTGAGGCCCTCTCCCTTTCCCATGTGTGCATGTTTTGTCTCAGTTACCAAAGGCAGCCTCACCCTCCCACATCTTCAACCGTGTGAATAAAAGAAGCGGCCAGGCTGCAACTGCCGTAGCTGTCTAGTGACTCCTGGGCAGGCTGCGGGCAGCCTGGAGAGCCCTGGTTCCTCTGTGGACCTCAGTGCAGGCTGCGAGCCTGGCTGCAGAACATGTCTTCTCCTCTGAGCAGAAGCTGGAATGCTGGATTCTCTCGGGAGGTGGCAGCACAGCCAGACGTGATCAGCATCTGCAGCTTGGTGCCCCGAATTGCAAAAGGATGGCAGGGAGGCTGTGGGGTTGCTGTCGGTTTCCTTCTGTGGAGGAGCTCCTTAGTCGGGGGTGAGGATTAAGGTGGGGAGCATGGGAGTGTTGCTGCGTAGGAGGGATACCTTCAAACCCTTTCTCGAAGCAGAGTGGAATCTGCCCCACACATTGACCGTAATGCATTGGGATCTGTCTGCTCCAGTCACATTTCTCTGTGTGGGCTGCAGCTTTTTGTCAGGTGTGGTGTGGCGCTGAGATGTCCGCTGTGGGCACAATAGCATTTGTTGAGCCTAGAGCCACCCCCCCAGCTGCTTATTTTCAGGTGTGGGGAAAGGCTGCCTGCAGGAGGTTGGGCACAGTCTTTAAGTACAGTGGTTTTTTGCAAGAACCTATTTACCTGCAGGCTCCCACGATGGGTGTGTGTTCTTTTATCAGCAAGTTATCAAGCAGCTTTAGGTAAAATGACACAAGAAAGGATGAGCAACAGTCACCATCCTATTACAACCTGCACCTCTCTCAGAACCTTACCTAGTTTTAGACAGATTTTGGGGGGCTGGAGGCTCCATTTCCTGAGGTTTTAGTAATGATTTTTAGTAATGATTGCAAAGCCAGGGGTACTATATGGGGTATAATGTGACCATCATCTGGAAAACATGCACAGAAACACGGGGTTTGGGTTTCTGCAGAAACCAAGCACAGTCT
Organism: Corythornis vintsioides; assembly: GCA_025447755.1. Taxonomy (NCBI): domain Eukaryota; kingdom Metazoa; phylum Chordata; class Aves; order Coraciiformes; family Alcedinidae; genus Corythornis; species Corythornis vintsioides. Next base: position 44,231 of record JAOEGS010015429.1, on the reverse strand, counting down.
GGTCCAAAAATCTATGGGATATATTGCTTAATCTAACCCCCTGTCTCTGTTCTTTGAACTCAGCTTTCCTATGCCAAGCACACTGAATCAGTTGGGGACGCTTGCAGAGCCTTGGTGGGAGGTTGCTTGCTTATTTCATGAACTTTGAGTTTTATGGCAACACAGAAAGATTTGGTTTTGCCCCAGCAGTCATTTGTATGTGCTCTCTGTAGGTTTAGGCATCCAAAAACCAGAGTGCTAGAAATCCCAATTTAGCCAATTCAACTGGTTTTAGTGGCATCAGCAACTGGAGGGCAGTCAGCCAGCCCTATGGTTCTTTAAAAAGTAATAAAATGCACTTGATTTTCACTCCTTGGCTTGCAACCATTGAACAGGAACTAGTCTCATACACCAGGTAATTCCTGCTTGACACTGCTTAGGGCACCACTGGAGCCACACCTTAGGCAGGCTGCACAGAAAGGGTGAAGCACAGGAAGGCAACAGAAAATCTTGAGGTAAGCGCTCAGGGGCCACCTCCCTTTTTTCCTCTCTTTGCTCCTGGCATTCTCAGAAGGCCCATCCCTGTTTTCATGACTGTACAGTAAAGGGAAGTTGTTGCTCTGAAGAGTATTTGAAAGTATTGCAGTTCTCTCTTTCAGAACAGTTTCATTTTTGAGAGTGAGAGATCCTGTGGCACTGGTGTGTCAGGCTGTGATAGCAGACACTGCTTGTCTCTCCTGAGGCTGGGAAGCAGAATGCAAAAGGCATGGGCAGTCTTTTCCAGCAGGACTGGAAAGCAAAGCAGCCTTTCCTGGGCACCTTTTCCTGCTGTGTCGTAGTTCTGGGGAATCCTCCCACTGCCGTGTGCATCCCTCTGCTCGTGTGCCTTGGAGGGACAGGTTTGTCAGTGCCACCACCACCAGGCCTTCTGCCCAGTCCCTTGTAGGTGCTGTTACGAGAGCCAGGGCCGTGGGCAGCTGCATCTCCCCCTGCAGTTCCACAGCAGCCCAGCCAGGTTCAAAGAGCGCAAGGGGTGGGGGGAATAGTCTGGGAGGTAATATGCTGGGAACTGCAGAAGAACCAACAAAATGAGTATGATGGAGAAGGGCAAAGACCAAAATGAAAAGCCCTGTTTTTGGAAGGTAATTGCAGTAGAGTCACCGGGTGGTTGACAACTTGCTTCTTGGAAGTTTATGACAACTGGGAGAGGAAGTTTGTCTCATTTTATCTGGGACCAGCCATACTCAGAGCAGTGTCATTTGTCACCTGATCTGTCTGTCCCCCTGCCTTGTCAGCTTGGCATTCTCCTATTTTTCCCTTGCACATCCCAGTGATTTGAAAAAGATACATTCCTCAAAGCATCCCTGGTAATTTGGATCATGGTGCTATAATTCTTTTGAGGCTGATGCTTTTCAAAGCTGCAGCCTTTCTTTCTGCAGCAGCTACTGTCACCTCTCTATAACGTATAGCCCTAGAAGGGGAAAGCATGGCTGAGAAGCTGCATTTTTCCTCGGCGGAAAAAAAGTAGAGATGGTACTAAAATCAAGAGAAAGCAGGCTGTTGAATATAAAGAGTTTAGCTCAGACCTTTTTACGAAGTGCAGGACTATTAGGAAATACCATCACTAATTTCACTTTGCAAAGCACACTGGAGATCTCTTAAGGCATTGCCCATTGTTGGTATTTTGTGTCTGCACACACAGATCAGTATCAACTAAACATGCATGCAGATTTATGTTCTATTCTGCACCATGTTTATATATATTTATTTTTTTTAACTGAAAACACCACCACCATTTTAGCAAGAGTTAATTCAAGATCTGCATTGCTATAGTCTTTTTTTTTTCTGCCAGATACAGGAAGATAAATCCACTCCATAGGATTGCTGGCTGCATGGCTTTTACCCATTGGCAACCATCTCCCCATGGTGACATCAGCTGAGGTGGGAAGACTATAATTTTATATTTGCAGCAGTCATTTAAAGTGAAAATGACTGCTAACATTTTTGGTATGCATACACCCTAGTGCATATGCTTCTTCAATGTCCTGGATTCCTGCTGAGTAATGTCCTACTGGGGACATTACCATCCAGATTTAGGGTTAAATTCGTGCTTATATTATAAAGAAAATCTTACAAATTCTGCCTTGAAAAGAGGGGTTTTTTTTCCTTGAAGGTGAAAAATCAATTTTCTCAAGCAGCCACCTCACATTTTCAAGGCACTCCTTTGCAGGGGCCTTCACACTACAAATAAGGAGCATCAGGGTGGAAAACCTGAACCTGTGCAGCTTAATTTTGTTTATTTTAATAAGACACACCATAACTGAGCAGCATCTGGGGGCAGTTAAGTGAAATGGAAGCTTTCTGTGTAGATAAGCAAAGGTGTTAGTGTATAAATGAGAGAAGGCATTTCTATTCTTCAACTGTACTTTGACTGTAACTTTCAGGCTCAGCTTGGCCCTGCAAACATTTAGGTTTGTGCTTAACTAAAGGCACAAATGTTACAGGTCTTTCAAATATGAATCCCATTGAAAATTATTCCAAAACATCCAATGGCAGCATCATCTTGTTTTTACCACAGGTCCCTACTTTAATTTAAAGCTTATTTGGACACTTCAAGGCATCACAACCCAGTGGGTACAGGGATCTCAGCTATAAGCTCTATGCATACAGAAAATGGATACAATGGAGCCAACCTGGAATAGCTCCATTTGGCCCAAATGCTTATGACAGGTACAGTATAGATATTGCTTGTCTGAATGTGTATAAAATGCCATTTCTGTGCTTCTACTACTTCCTCCTTCCTGCATCCATGAAGCAACATTCTAAAAGGTTGACTCTGCAGAGAGATGGCACATCTACGAGGACCTACAAAGCTGGGTGATGTTCCAATACCTGCTGCTGTCCTCACTGGGAGGATCTTCCCCTCAGTTTTTGTCATCTTGAAGAATACTGCTATTGACCTTCTCAGGAAAGTACTCCGAGCTGCACTGATGGAGAGCAGGTTCCCAGCACTAGCTCCCATGCCTGTTGTCTCCATCTTTGCAACAGAATAGGCAGGGCTTAGGCAGCTCTAGCACGAGGAAACCCCATGTTAAAGCCATCCGATATTATTTTTAAAACATAATTTGCTGGTGAACAAAAGGGCCACAGTAGTAACACGAACGACTTCACCTCGTTTTGCACTTGCTTGAGACCAATTACGATGGAAGAATACAAGCTATAAATTTATTAAGGCCTCAAACTCTTCATATGAGGGCGGAGAGACAAATCCCAAGTGATTTTAGTGCCGCGCTGCTGTCCTGCAATCAGAACTCGAGTCTGCCCAGCAGCTTGCAGGGTCTGGGGCTGTACTTAGAAGCGCTCTTTCAGCCAAGGAGCCAACCCTCTGTTGTACAGGGCACCTCACACGGCTGCGTGCCTGTGACCCAGCGACTCGAGAGGGGCGAGCCCCCCTCTGCAGGAACAGGAGCGAAGCGGGGCTGGTGTTCACGCAAGCGCCTCTCACCTGCCCCCCGTTCCCGCTCCTTCCCCGCCGCCCGAGCCTCGCCCCGCTCCAGCACCGCCTCCCGGCACCTTGCGCCTCCCCCTCTTTCTCCGGACTCGCTCGGGCCTTGTTTTGGCCGGCGGCTGCCCCGAAGCGAGACGAAGCCGGGCAGCGGTGGCCCGGCTCAGACAGAAGGCTGTGCGGGGAGGGGGGGCGGGAGGGGCTACAGCCGGGCCAGGCACCCGTTCCCTGGCCGCGGGGAGGCGAAGCGATGCCTGCAGGCTGCGGGAGCGAAGGCGGCGCGGAGCCGGGGCCCATCTCAGTGCCCCACCCCAGCCTCGCCTGACGGGTGACAGAGCCCCACCCGGCAGAGCCGCGCAGGGCGGGGCCGGGACCGCGCCTGCCCCAGCGTTTCAGGCGCGTGCTCCTTCAAACGCACGTCCCACACCGGCTCCTCGCGCGCCCGTTCCTCCTCCTCTAGGGTTGTGCAACCCCGCAAGGAAAGGAGGGAAGGGGGGGGGGGGGGGGGGGAGGGGGATGAGGGAACGGCGGGAGGGACCGCGGGGCCCCCCCCTGAGAGGCGCCTTTAAAAGCCCCCCCCACGGGGCCGCGCGCCCCCCCCCCCCCCCCCCCCCCCCCCCCCCCCCCCCCCCCCCCCCCGGCCCCCCTCCCGCGGTTGGGGGGGGGTGGGGGGCGGGGGGGGGGGGGGGGGGGGGGGGGGGGGGGGGAAGAGGATGAGGTAACGGCGGAAGGGAACGCGTGGCCCCGCCCTGAGAGGCGCCTTTAAGAGCCCGCCTCACGTGACCGCGCGCCCAGCCTCGCCCCGCCGCCGCGCTCTCCGCCCTTCCCCGCACCTGTCGGCGGCGGGGCGGGGCGGGCAATGGGCCCCACCCCCCGCTCGCTCCGCCCACCCCTTCCGCTCGCCGTCCGCATGCGCGCGGAGCAGGACGGGCGATTCACGCATCCAAAATGGCGGCCGCAATGGATGTGGACACCCCTAGCGGCACCAACAGCGGCGCCGGCAAGAAGCGCTTCGAAGTGAAGAAAGTGAGGCCTGCCGGCGAGCTACTCTAGCTGGCCCCGGGGTGGGGGGGGCTGGGGCCAGGCCTAGTGGCTGCGACGGGGGCGGGGAGGAGGGCGGCTTCCCGCTCTCCTCGCAGAGCCGGGCGCCCGTTTCCGCACCAGCGCGGCGGGAAGAGGGGGGCGGTACCTGGGGAGAGTCCTGGCGTACGTCTGGGCCAATGGCTGAGACGAGCCGCCGCACGTGGAGCGGGGACTGGCCAATCAGCGAGCGCGGGCGATATGGGCCGTGCGAGCGGGCGGAGGGAGCTCTGAGGGTTCTGCCTCTGTCAGGGGGCTCCGCCGCCTGCTCCCCTCAGGCGCTGCCCGCCCTGCTCGGCCTCGGCTGCGCCGTGCCCTCCTCGCCTGCGCTAGGCTGGGCTGGGCCGGGCCGGGCCGGGCCGGGCCGCGCCGCTCCACCTTATGCGGAGCCTCCGGGCAGCTCAGGCCGGGGAGCAGGGGTGGGGTTCTGCCTTCTCAGCCCTGGCCTCTCAGGCCCAGACCCCCGAGATGCCCCATGTGCTGCGAAAGACGATTTGCGCAAATTTGTGTGGCTGAGGAGTTATTGTGATTGTTGTTTTGTTCGAATCAAGCCATAACGACGTGTATATGCTCAGGAAATGCACTCTTGTCACGCGATGTTTGGCTGCTTCCCCAAAATAGCCATAGTATTGCTCTTCTGTCCAGTGCCACCAGTTTGTCCAGCAGCTGGATAGTGGAGTTAAAGGAGGGTGCTGGGGAAGCAGGCAGGCTGTGTGGGTTTATACTAAAGTAGAATTTGAGGAAAAATGGCCCCTAGACTGGGTATTATCAAGCATTTCACAGATCACAGAATCACAGAATGTTAGGGGTTGGAAGGGACCTAGAAGATCATCTAGTCCAACCCCCCTGCCAGAGCAGGATCACCTAGACATTTCCTGTGATTCCTGGTTGTAGGTATTTGTTTGAAATACAGCTGGCAGCAGCAATGATGCAGCTCTGTACAGGGCTGCAGGTCTATGCAGAAGGTGTTTGGGTTACATGATTGCCTGCTCTTTGGAAATAGAGATGGATATAATAGCACACGGGAGGAGCAGGAAGCAGCACCTTTTATGCCTCAATGGCATTTCTCCTCCCCAGCAAGGTGCCAAGGCACATTTGTTGTATGTGTGACGCAGTACAAGTCTGCAGGTCGCAAGAATAGTTTATGTTGGGACGAGAGATTAAGTACCTAAGAATGTGGGACAGATAAGTGTGCTAGAAGCTTTTATTCTAGCTGCCTTGAGATGTGGATGAAGTCCTTGAGAGATGAGTACCTTGGCCAGAAGGTAAACTTGAAGTTGGAAGATGGGAAGAAAAAATGAGATAACTACTGACATATTTCCTGAAAGGCTTTGTAGTATTGTGATGTCTTTTTATCTTGGTACTGATGAAAGCTTGCCGTGCTTATCGAAATTGATACTGTCTATCATTAATTGGCAGTCTGCATTCTTCCTTGGAATTCTTCCTGAACTAAGGGGAAGCAATGAAAACATTGAGATGTAAATGGAGCACAGTAGAGAAGATTTATTTTAGTATAGTTAATATGATCATATACTGTAAAAATAAAAGGTAAAAAAAAATAAATCTACCTACTTAAGTAGTAAATTAAGTAGTAATATTGCTCCACCTGGAATACTGTGTCCAGTTCTGGGCACCCCAGTTCAAGAAGGACAAAGAGCTACTGGAGAGAGTCCAGTGCAGGGCCACCAAGATGATTAAGGGAGTGGAGCATCTCCCTTCTGAGGAGAGGCTGAGAGAGATGGGGCTCTTTAGCCTGGAGAAGAGGAAACTGAGGGGGGGACCTCATCAATGTCTATCAATGTTAAGGGTGAGTGTAGGGAGGATGGAGCCAGACTTTTCTCAGGGTCATCCAATGACAGGACGAGAGGCAATGGGAGTAAGTTGGAGCACAAGACGTTTAGGGCAAACACAAAGAAAAACTTTTTCACTGAGAGTGACAGAGCCTGTAACAGGCTCCCCAGGGAGGTTGTGGAGTCTCCTACTTGGTGGCATTCCAAACCTGCCTGGATGTGTTCCTGGGTGATCTGGTCTAGGTGATCCTGCTCAGGCAGGGTGGTTGGACTAGATGATCTTTCTAGGTCCCTTCCAACCCCTAACATTCTGTGATTCTATGAACATTATCCTGGCTACCGGTATGATTTTGAATTGCCATGAATAATGAAAGCAAGGCCATCTTTTTGATTAATTTACACAGGACCTGATTATGTTTTTTTGTGGGGAAGAATAAAAAGGTGCTGTGCTTTTCTCAATAGCTTGTCTTAAAGTTCTCCTTCTGAATCAGTGCTCTAAAACTGCTGTGGAAAGTTGTAGCCAACTGTAGCTTTACCCTGAAGTAGCATGGACAGAGGGATTGCCTTATTACTTTTTTTTTTTTTTTTTTAATAAAGTCTTTGAAAGGTTAATTTGGTAGTACATTCAAATTTTTATATTCAGCCTTTCTGGTAGGTCATTGCCTAGTAACCCTTTTGCAGAGGTGATTGTTCAGGAGTCAGCAAAGGGTAGCATTTGAGATTATTTTAATTCTTGACCCCATCTGCTCTGGGGGTGATTACTAGACAAAGATGGGGGTGATTACTAGACAAAGATGGGGGTGATTACTAGACAAGATGCCTCTTGACAAAATGGCATCTGGATTGGCCTTTCTCCAGGACACTGTCCTTTCCATCAGAATTGGGGATGTGGGTGAGCTGCATCCTTGCTGCTGCATCTTGAATAGAAATGCAGATGTTTGCATTTGTTTCACTAAGTAGGGGGCTCTGGGAGTTACCTTGTTCCTGGAGTTGGAAGGAGGTGTTGGGTCTGGGAGGTATGTGTCAGGAATGTACCACTGACTCAAGTAACCTGAACTCATGATAAAGAATTACTCTGGATTTCTAAAATTTTTTTCTTTTTTCTTTTTTCTTTTTTTTTTTTTAATATCCCTGCTTTTCCTTTTAAAAAATCACATTGATTCTTGAGGAATAATAAGGATTTCTGTGTGCTGTAAGTTAAGTTTAAATTATGGGTTTCTCTTTTTTTTTTTTTCCTCCTCTCTCCAGTGGAACGCAGTGGCTCTGTGGGCATGGGACATTGTGGTTGACAACTGTGCTATTTGCAGAAACCATATTATGGATCTCTGTAAGTAAACAGTGGGGAAAACACACCTGAAATTTCCCCTGTTTAGGGTATAATTCAGCAAATGCAACTTTCAGTTAGGGACTAAGTTGTGTGCGAACACTTAAGCTCTATTTTATGTAATGCTGAAGACATATTATCTATTTTTGTGATCTCTGTCACCATACTGTTTTTCCCTCACCTTTTTCTGGTAAAGAATATAAACACTTGGTACTACATCTACAGGTGAGGTGATGTTACTGAGTATTTTGGATGCAACAGAGAGAAACGAGTAATAATAGTGAGCCAGGATGAACTGCTCACAAAGAGAGAGATTAGAGTTCAGAGTTGGGGATGTTGCTGTTGGTATCAACTTCACAATGGCACTCAGGATGAAATCTTGTCTCTTTCTGTGTCTGGCAAAGAAAGGCTTGGACCAGTGACTCCATTTGACAACTCATTCTACAGAACTACCTTGTATAAATAAGTTAGTTAATGTTATAGGCAATTTTGTAGAGAAGTAATTGTTTACAGGGAAAGTAATCAAAAGCCTAAGTAAAAACTTTGTATTGCTAGTCTTGGTTTGATTTATTTTTGTTCTTCCTTTATAATCTTGATGGTTCAGTTCACAAATATGCTTACTGTATAGAAAAATAAAGTGATAATGGAAATAAGTATACATATTTCTACCATTACATAGGTGTGCATGCATGAAGTTACTGCTTTCAGTCACTTAAAGGATTGGTAATGAGTATCAAGCTTGTTGTTTTGTTTTTGTTTTTCCCTCAAAACTGACAAGATATTGTTGGCACCATAACTGTCCATTTTGTTTTCAGCCATAAGTGACAGAATATCTATTACTATAACCAACATAGAAATTGGCCTTGTTTTCCTATATTACTAAAATGTGAAGATTGTGGAAGCCCCTTAAAAAAGGAGCAGACACAGCTTCAGGCCTGGGAATGGCCTGTCATGATCCAAGTGTTTAGAAGTGTGTTGTTTGGGGACATTTTTAATAAAGGGATAACACACTGGGCTGTAGATGGGTTAAACAAGTTCAATTCTTTGCTTTGGGACAGATGTGTTTGTGTTCTGATATATTAGAGAAGCATGCTGCTGACAAGCAAATGGAATTTTAAAGATTTGTTAGAACATAAGTTACATTTATACATATGTAGAATAAATACATATATTTATAGAATAAATATATAAACCCCTGTAATTCAGGTAATAATTCACAATAAGTGGGATGTGTTGTAAGATAGTGGATTCTTCTGTATTTCATTCAATGAATCTGCCTCAAAATAGGGCCTCCCATGAGAGAATCATATATTTGCTATTTTTTATAAATAGCAAGCAGGACCTATGAAGATGAAGGAGAGCTGTGGAGGAGCTGGAAGGAGGGTGGACAGTGTTATTTTTCACTAATGATTTTTTTTGTGTCAGTTCTTAAAAATAAGAAAAAAAAATCCAGTCAGAATGAGGGTGGGGTTGAAAATGTTTAGGTACAGTAGGAAAAACAGTGAAGGAAAAGGGCATGGCTTTAGCTTGGGTATGAGCAATGCTGTGAAAAGACTGGGCTGCAAATGACAGACCAGTATTGACAGTATACAGTATCTAAATTGGTATTCCGAGATCAGTGTTGGCTCTGGATTTGCTTAACTTCCTTGTTACAGATCATTAATGTTGTTAAAGAACACTTTAATTAGATTCTCAAACATAAGATGTGAAGTGATGGGAAATTGAGGAGAAATTAATAGAATGTGCAGGGAAGAACAACAGCAGATTCAATTTGATAAAATGCAGGATACAAGGGTCTCCCTCTCCTAGTGATGAAGAGAAACCTTGGAAGGGAGACCGTTAGCAGAGCAGTAAGTGATGCCAGCCATGCCATGGGAGATGGTTAATGTTATAAAGTTCAGGCATCACTGTTAAGGTGTCAGGCAGATCTCCTCGTGCATGTACATTATGACTTGGTAATAACACAGTCAAAGGATTCCCCATACCCTGAATTTGGCTTGTATTCAGTGTGCAGAAGGAAAGGGTAGATGTTCAGTGTTTTGGTTTCGTTCTTCTCTGGAAAGACCCCTGTCTTATTTAGATTTTATTTGATCAATGTTCTCGATCCCCTTAAACACTTGCTCTCTGGTGCTGTCATTGCAACAAGGCTTTGAAGAGCTCTTATAAAATGTACTGAGTGCCTTGGGCTGTTACTGTAGCTGCAAACAAAAGACATGAACTTTACTTCTGTTACCTGCATTATGGCTACTTAAATCTTAGGTTAGTTTCCTTATTAGGTAAATATGCAGAAGATTTCTGCAATAGAAAATGAACAGGACATGGGATGGCTCTTACTAGATGCCCCGACTCAGAAGTTGCCATTATATAATAGCATTTCTGTAACTCCCCGAGTTGAAATGCTTCCATTGCATCTTTCACAATTACAGGTATTTCAGGTTTTAGCTCTATCTTTCTGCCTTCACCTCCAGATACTCTGTCAAAATCAAAGCTGCAGCAGGCACTCAGTATTTCTCCAGTACCTGTTACTGTCTTGTTCTTACTGGTTCTTTTAGGTCACGAGATGGTGAACAGCTTCTCTTTCTCTTGAGACCCAGAATCTTAAACTTTCCTTCTCTGACATAGATTGTTTATTTGTTTTATTTCTTTGTTGACATATTGCCCTTTTCTGAAATGAGGCAAGCATGAGGCCAGAAACTGCTTCAGCTTTTGGGAGGCCCTTTTTTGGCAACCAAAGCTATCTGGGCCAGGAGTAGTCTCCAGCTGCAGAAACTACTGCTTGTTAACTGAGGGAGTTAAATCTGGATGTCTTGTTGGAAGGGCCTTACATCACCACCAGAGGAATCCTCCTGAGCTATTTCTGCAAAAGTTCATCTGTCCTCTTCAGCTTTTGGGACTGTCACATTGTAGACTGTATTTGCTTGTCAGACAATGTTTGAGTGAACAATAAAATGAGTTTTAGTGTTGCTTTTGCTTTTCTTCCTTACCTAAACCACCTTTCCCCCTCTCACTCCATTCCAGAGTCCTTTAAAAGCCTGAAAAGAAAAAATGAAATTGTATTGTGTTCCAAAGCATACAGCTCACAGGTTTGGGCCACTTAGGCAGTTAAAAAAAAAAAAAAAAAAAATTTTACATAAAAATGGGCTAGATGGACTTGAGATCTAGTATGCCCAAAATCCTGTTTCCAGCAGGGAAAGAAGAGAGAAGGAACAAGTTTATGTTGTGCTGGAATATTTTCCTTGCTTTCAGCAGAGAGTTCCTGAGTTAAAGTTTGCTTGTGAGTTGACGTTTCTTTCTGCAAATTATTTGCCTTTTCTTACTACTCATCCTCTCACCTTTTTTTGTACAGACTCATGACAAATATTCAGGAACTCAGTATAATATGTCCTATGATACTCATCAGGTCTATACTGCAGTAACAGTAAAATTGTTGCAGCAATCTTGGGTGTCAAATTTAAACAAATGTCCAGTGTAAAAGCTCTTCAAGGTTTTTGAGCACTTTCCATTTTCTTAATCAGATTTAGTTTTATTGCTATATGTATTGAGGGCTTAAGGAATAAAGACATCAGACATTTCAGGTGCACTGGATTTTGTTCCCTTCTGCAGGCAGGCAGATTGAGCTTTGGACTTCCTGCTGGAGTATATCCTATCTTGCTGTAAACCATATCATAAATATGATGCAAATCTTGCAGAACAGTTGTTGCTACTGAGTTTCTTTAGACCTCAGTCTTTCGAGCAGTTCCTCATGACCACAGTTAACTGATTTCTCTCACATCTCAGGAAAAATGGGCCTTTCTCCTATTTTGCTCATCTCCACAGCTGAAAGGGTGAAAAATGGAGAAAACAATTAATAGGACAGAGCGAATAAAGGTCACATTTTTTCAGCCAAACCTGTGGGGTTTAAAAGTTTTTGAATCTTTAATCAGTGAATCAAATCCGTTTTTCTCTGAGCGTATTTGGGCACACAGTGAACAGAGAATTGGAGCTCATTCAGACATTTTCTTTGCCAGGAAAAAGAGGTCTGCAAAACAGCAAGCAACAAGCCCATATATTGAGTTCTAAGCTGATCATCTATCAGCATGTCTTTTTAAATCATTTGGGCCTGACTTTTAAATTAAGCATCCTTTAGCAGGAAGTAGAATGTTGGTCTCATGTTTGTGGTGCTCACTTCGGTGGTGTTGGAAATATCTTTTCTTCTCCCCAAGTTTATTCTTCAGTTGGAGCAGAAGTGAGTTGTTCAGGCTCTAGAATGGGGAACCAGATTGCTGGTTTTTTTCTCTGTCCCATTCTTCCTTCTTTTCTCACTCCCATCTCCTTCATCTATCCCAACTGGTACAAAAACCCAAAGCATAACTCAAACCCATAAAATAGTCTTTCTCCTTTTTGAGATCATTCTGGATACTCAGCTCCAAGTAGAAAATGTTCAAAACATAAATTTTTAAACTGTATTTCCTATTGTGTATTTTTTGGTGTACTTACCTGTCACAAGACTATAAAAAAGCTAGGCAAATTCCAGCATTACATGAGCAAATTAACTTGTACAACTGATAATACGTAATGTCTGATGACAGAGAAACCTAGGCAAAAAGTTTAGCTAAACATACCTTAAACTGGTCATCAAAAGACATCTCTTAAAACACACACACACAAATATACATATTTATCCTTAAAATTTGGAAAGCAGACGCTTGTTACCAGTAGCTATGTACTCTTGCCCTTTGAAACTGTGGAATACTAAAAAAGGAAAGGGAGGAGGAAAGCAGGTTGAAGTATATTTTGATATGATAGTTTAGAGAAAACACTGTGTGTTAAACCACAGCTCTTGATGCTTTCTGATGTAAAAAATGTTCTTCCCTGCACACATCCCTTGCTATTGTGAAGAAATCTACCAGTTGGTGTTGCATGTACATCTACTTCTGCATATATGTTTTTAATCTTTGTTTTCACAGGCATAGAGTGTCAAGCAAACCAAGCATCAGCTACCTCTGAAGAGTGCACAGTTGCATGGGGTGTCTGCAATGTAAGGAAAACTGTTTTATTTTGGATCTTGTATGTAGCCATGCTATCCCTTTTTTCATGACCTGAGACAAAACAAGTTCTAGAAAACGTTTCAGATAATCCACCAGAAAAACAAACAAAAAAACAACAACAGCAAAAAAAACCCAAACAAACAAAACCCAAAAAAACCCAACTCACAACTTTAAACACCATATGTTTTGTAGAAAGGAGAAAAGAAAAAAAAAAAGTTGGAGAGGTGTAACACAGAAGACACAAAAGAGAAGGGGGGGGAAGATAGGCCTTTAATTTTTTTAATTCTTATTTATTTTTAAGAATAGTGGGTCTTTCATTCTGAGCATGATTTTTCTGATCAAGGTTCTGCCTAGGAGCTATGCCTTTTTTTTTTTTTTCTTTTTTTTTTTTTTTTTTCTTGTTACAGGATTTCTTTGATTTCCGCATTCTGGTTTTTTTTTTGTGAAGGGTGATTCAAGAAGGCAGTAGGGGGTAAATGTGTGATT
>JAOEGS010015429.1:17557-30940 GCA_025447755.1 Corythornis vintsioides | reverse complement strand
ATAGTGGGTCTTTTATTTTGAGCATGATTTTTCTGATCAAGGTTTTGCCTAGGGGCTATGCCTTTTTTTTTTTTTTTTTTTTTTTTTCCTGGTAACAGGATTACTTGGATGTCAGCATGCTGGATTTGTCTTTGTGAAGGCTGATTCAAGAAGTCAGTATGGGGTAACTAGGTGATTGATTCCCGTTTTGGAGGAAGATGACGTCAGTTCTAGTGAATAATCTCCACCTCTTCACTTTGCTGCTCTAGGCACTGCTTTGTGCATGGTCCAGCCAGCATGTGAACTCAAACTTGCATACCTCTTAGCTGGCCTGCGCCTGAGGTGGAGGATAAAATTTTCCATAATGGAATAACTACCTGTTCCTCAGTCCCATCCTCACTGTGCTGTAGGATCAAGTTACTGCGTAATAATGCTGGAATGGGATTATGAATGTTGCAATTCTGTAGAGGATGAAGGGAAACTTTTTTAACCATGTCGGAATATGCTAGTGTCAAAACTGTGTTTTTGTGTGCAAGAGTTACTAGTAGAACGTTGCTTTTAAGTAGCTGTATGGAGGATGGAAATGGGTGTCCTTATTAAACATGTAGGAGTTTATTGTTTGGTTTTATGGTTTTTTTGCCTTTCTAATTTTTCAAGTTCCTTTTTATTCAGTCTTTGGTTTCTCCGGAAGACTGTCAGAAAGCTTCAGCATGTATAGATATATATCATCCATGCTAGTCACTGTGAAATCCTCTTTCTTGTCTTTATGATTATGCTTCTTATCAGCATCTGCTCTGCCAGTTTTAGCAGCTGCTAAACTCTGCTTTCTCTCCTTCCTCAGAAGTCAAGTCAGTTGCCCCTGCATGTTCTGTGGAACAGGCTCCCTGCTGCCATTTCAGTAACATTCTGTTCCTCTCTGAAAATGTGGATCGGTTCCTTGGTGTTTACCAGTGAGCTGGCTAATTAGTCTTCCTCACCTTTATCTGCAGACACTTGCTACTCTTCTTACCTTGATGCTTTCAGTGGTAGTTTTCCTGAGATAGATTCACGTGCTCTGAAATGATGTGATGTGCCCTTTCCCTTTCAGCATGCTTTCCACTTCCACTGCATCTCTCGCTGGCTCAAAACTCGCCAAGTGTGTCCACTGGACAACAGGGAATGGGAGTTCCAAAAGTAGGTATCCTGCACTGATTTCAAGATGAAAAATCCAACTGTTCTTCCATTTATAGAAATGATCGATGTCAGATATGTGGGTAATGTCTGTCATTTGTGGGCCTGAGTTGCTGTTGGGAAATGTTTTTTTCTCCACCTTGCTGAATAGGGACCTTGCCTTAGTTACCCACTGCTAAATGAGCTCTGAAGGAAGCCCAGATAGCTGTGGGCTAAGTGGGAGCTGTTAAAAAGTAGTGATTTCTATTGACATTCTCTCTAAAGCATGGAGAGCAGAAGAGAAATGAAATTTGCTGGAAGTGAAGCCTCAGGTGAATATTATCCTGCTGTAATTTGGGTTTAGAAAATGACCTGAATTTAGTTGCTTTGCTGATGTGCCAGGAGTCTTTCTGAGTCCCCGTGTTTCTTGGTGATTTGTTTCATAGCTCTGATAGGCTCAGAAATTAATACAGCTCATTTCCTAGCATCTGGAAAGCGAATGTCCATGTGGCCATTGCTACAATCTTGGCCCATTTATTCATAATTTCTGTACTCTTTGTTTTGAGTTTTTCAGAGTTCTGTTGTCAGAATAATATTAGGAGATCTATAGACAGGTGATTGTATTTTGAGAGGTAATTATACACTGAGTTAGAAAGCTTGCCTGTCACTTGTGTCATTCTGCACCACTTATCCATGAATCTTGTCTTAACTGTGGATTTACTATAATTACAACACATTAACATATTATGTATTTGCAGGTATGGACACTAGAGAGATGGTCACCATGCTTCTTATATCGTCAGCCTCAGTTGTTCTTGTCATTATGAGTTTGTTTTAGCAACTTGGAAAACCAGTAATGTATACAATTCTTCTGTAATCTTAATTTCTCCAGATTGTCTACTATGGAATAAAATCTTGCTGAAGCTTCCTGTCAGAGTTTGTTGTCTTGTGTTCAGGAGCGGGCGGTCAGTGAATGAGGGAGGAGAATTATCTGCAGACTGGCAACTAAAGCCAGGCAGCCCTTCAGATGGGCAGATCTTCTTGTGACTGCCTGGCTTTTGAGTGTGAGTTTGGTCTTGCTCCCACACAGCTGAGAACCACACCTCTGACTCACTTAAGTGGGCGTGAAGCGCAAGGGGTGCAGGACCTGGCCTGGCTAAGGGTGCTGTATGCAAATAGCATTTCATGTGGACATGCTTTCTTGCACCAGGCTGGGGTGATGATCTATACAATTAGGGGTTGTGTCAGTATCAGAAACTACTCTCTCTTGCTTCTGCTCTTGCCTTGGTGTAGTCAGACCATCTTCCCTGTAGAAGAAAAAAATCATTCTTCCCAGTTCCATCTGTTTAGCTTGGGGGACATTAACTGAATGTTAGTTTTTATCAGTACTCAAAGCATTCCCACGGCTCAGGTGAAAGTAAACTCAGGAAATTTACGTGCTAGGTTGGCTGGAAAGCTAAAAGTATTCTGTGTATGAACAAATGCATTCTTGCTTGGCTTTCTACTTGTATTTTCCCAGTTCAAGACAAACTGTAGTTCTTACTGGACAAAAACTGTTACTCTGAGAACACCACAATGTTTTCTTTGGTGTCTTCTGTGCCAAATGGTCTGGTATTGTCCTCACTGCATCAAATTTTGGCCCCTTTGTAACCAGCTTCTGTAGATGCCAGGAACTCAAATGAGGTCTAAGAAACTCTTCCTTCTGCAAGAGACTGTGTCCATTCATGTCAGCAGCCACAGATATAGTAAATTTCTCTCACTGTTTTCATGATGCCACCTTTGGATCAACTTTTTTTTTTTCTAGTTATTGAGGATGGGAAATTTGATAGCTGATGTTAAACATTAGTGTAATACAGTGATAGGGAATAAAGATGGTCATTGACAGAGGCAAAACTCACAGGTTTTTCTGTAATTGCTGGGGCTTTCTTTAATCTGCAGCAAGCAAATGTCAGGATTATTTTATCAGCTGGTGTCAGTGCTCTGAAATGATATGGTTTGCTGTTTTAAACCCTGAAAAAGAAAGGAGGAACAGCTAGAATCAGGAGACTTTATAGCCAGAGAATTTATTTACTAGGTTTAGTTGGTAGAAAGCTCATCCTGAAGTTGCAAGGTAGTTTTGGTGATGAGGCAGGAACAGAAGAGGGGGAGGAAGATGGTCTCAACAGTGGTCAAAGCATTCATCCAGGCAACAGGATATCCAGGTTAAATGCTGTTCCCTGAAATCTGAACTCCCATTTAATGTCCCATACAGCTGAGTAGAATGTCAGATGTCTCTGCTTATAATAATTTTGTTTGCAGTGTTTGATTTTGCAGGACCTGGAATCCAGATGCTCACTGATCAGGGAATTATTTCCCTGAGAACTTTGTTTTGGGTCCAGCTCTATCATTCTGGTTTGTCTCCTTTTGGTCTGTGCATGTTGCCCTGAGCATGGTTTTTTTAGCTGGGGACAGACACACCAGTGCAGGCATTTCCCGCTCCTTTGTGGCTTCATGTGCATTTGCTGGAGGCTGTGCCTGTAAGAAGATGGGTTTTGGTATTTTTTTATTGCTTTTTTTTTTTTTTTTTTTAATGGGTTCCTCCAAATGGCAGATGCAGGCCCTTTCCTCCTCCCCCCATCCTTCCCAACCTCTGTGCTGCTGCTGCTGTGCATAAAGCCCTAACTGTTCTGTTCCATTTCAGATTCCTATTGTAGCATCTGTCCCAAACCTGGTTTTCCCAAATGGAAAAATACAGACTGTAAAGCAGCAATTATCCAGCAAAGAAAATCCCTTTTTCAGCTGCTGCCTGTTCAAACGGCCCTGCAGTCTCTTCCCCTACCACGAAGGCCCGAGCCCCGCAGTGACCCGGTGCAGGGGCTGGCAGCCCCGTTTCCCGTAGCGCGTTAAGGGCTGAGTCCGGGAGAGGAGGGGAAAGCTTTGGCAAGCAATGGAAAAGGGAAGCTCCGCGGCACCGGCATCTGGCAAAGGTGGGAGGGAGCTGTTTTCCCCAGAGGGACACAGCGCATTTCCCCGGGGCCTGGGTGCTCGCTCAGGCTGGTGTCGCTCTGTCCCCACTGTTACAGTTCGGCCTCTGTCTCCGCTGGACATGGTGGTGGGAGGGGAAAAGCCCATTTGTTCCCGCTGCCTTTTTCTTTTATCCTGAAGCAACAATCGTTTTCACCTACAGCTGCTTCTCACAAAATACAGGGAGCTTTTTGGTGTGGAGGGATGAATTGGGCAAATTTCTAAGCATCCTGGAGGGAAGGTGGGTGTGCAGGGGGAAAATTATGACCATGTCAGTGCTACTTGCCTGTCCTATAAATGGAGGATGCATCTGAGCTGTAGACCCAAAAATAAAACCCTGAGAAAATGATGGTTAAAACTGCAGAGAGTCATGTATTCAGCAGCTGCCTAGCTTAGAGAAAAGCAAATCCCTGGTAGACCTGCTGTGGAGCAGAAGGCAATTTTGACATTTCTGATGCTTTCCACAAGTTTGTCAGCTGAGGCAGCTGCATGGCTGAGCAGGCCCTGGCTGAGAGTGCTCTGGGCAGGCCAAAATGACCAGACAGCATCTTCCTTCTCTTTTGGAAAGGAGGCAATGAGCTCCAGGTGCTGTGCAGCATCAGCTGCGCCTCATGCACCAAATCCCTCGCCGCTCTTGCATTAAAAGGCCAGAATTGGGACGACGTGGCACCGAGACAGTACACTGGGCTGTGTGGAAGTAGGTAGGGATGGCTGGCAGTTTCCCCACCCAAATCACACTTAAGGCTGTACATTTAGAAAATGGTGGGCTGACAGGAGTCTGCTGGTTGCAAGGTGTCTGTTACCAGAGAAATGGGTGAAGCCTCAGCCAGTTTGCCAGGCTTGTGGTGACACAACATGGAGTGGACTTCACAAAGTTGCCTTCCTGCCTCTATCAGATAGTGTGGGAGCATCTGAGGAGATGCAGAAATTTGGGGTTGAATGAGGAAACTTTGCAACTGCTTTGGGTGGCCCTGTGCACATACCCCTTTTAGGGGAGTCCTGGGAGGTGCTCCCATTGCTGTGTGGTCAGGCATGATGGTGAAAGTCCACCCACACATGGGAAAATAGACCTTTGAGATGAGGCAGTACTAACCATCTATGTCTGTGTGAAGGCAGACAAAGGTGCTAACATCCCACAGCTCTCTCCCACTACCTCCTAATGAAGAACCTAGTGGCATCCCAAAGTGGTCTGGGGCCACAAAGTACTCGTGTTTCCAGGAAGGGACCACTCACTTGGGGAGATCTGCACTGTTTATGGAAAAGTCCCTCCTCCAAAGGCACTGGGGCAGAGGATGGCAGCAACACCACTGACACCACCATGGGTTTTATCCTCTCAGCTAAAAAGGAGCTGCCAAGGAGAATGAGTGGAAAGATAACTCAAAGAAGAGAGGAGCAGAGGCAAAGACCAAGACTAAGTCGCTGCCTGTGCTTGCCCAAGAAACTGTTCCCATCAGCAGGTAGGCAAGGGGGTGTTCCAGGAGTAGGGGACTACTCAAGGAGGAGAGCAAAAGCTCTTCCTCTCAGCAGTATGGGAATGCTTCCATCTTGTTCTTGTGCAGCCAGAAGGTGATGCCACCATGGGTCAGCAGAGAGGCACTTGCAAGGTACAGAGTTGATGACTGTGAGAGGTACTTGGACAGTCTGCTGTCCATCCTTTCTCTGGCCTGCCATGAACTCCTGTGCTTCTGCCCTACAGGAGCTACTTTGCCACCCAGAAAAGGGACAAGCCCCTCAGTGGTGAATGATGAGGCTTTGGGTGGGCTCAGTGGACACTGACACCCCACATTGCTCACTCCAGCCCAGGTGAAAAATGTCACTGCCCAGACACCCCCAGACCATGGCTGGGGAGAAGGATGAGGAGGTGATACTGCTGAGGGTATTTTTTCTATGGTAGTTTCCCCAGGGGGGCTGGAAGGGAGGAGTGGGATGGGTGTGGAGAAGCATCCCTTGCCTCTGTGCTTTGCTCACCCTGTTTTTGTCCTTCCTGCAAAACCTATGGGAAAAGCAAGATATTTGTGCCTGCTTCTGCTTTTCACCACAAGCTTGCTCTGCCAATATTGCTGCCAGCTTTAATCCTCTGTGAGGAAACACACCATTCCCTCCCACCTTTTTTTTCTTCTTCCCAAATACAGCAGGTTTTGCAGCAATCCTGTTACAGATCACCGTGGAGCAGCTTGGTCACACAGAGAGCTTCCACGCACCCCTTGCCACACCACTGCCCCCTCCCAGTTTCTTGCTCTTCATCCTGCTCTGCTCCCTGTTCTTCCCTTTCACCCTCTCTGATCCTGTTCCCATGGAGATTCTAAGGCATCAATGGTGCTGTTCCTCCCTCGACAGCCTGAGGGAGGGGAGGTCTCAATGGGATGATTTTTGGCCCACCTGGGCTGAAGTTGCAACCAATCCCAGAAGTCAAGTTGCAAGTTGCTGGAAGGTCTGTTTCTTCTTTGTGTCACTTGACTCTCCCAACAACAGGACGTTTATCTGGTTTCAAACTTTTTTCAGCTACTTTCCAGCCTCTCACTATCAGACACAAAAGATGATGCTGCCCAAAGCTCAGCCCAGAGGCATTGCAGTTCTCCAGGCCTTCCCACCATGCCATTGCCAGCAAAGGTCCTGGCTGCAAAAGTGGGGGGGGAAAAAAAGTAAAAAGCATTTGTGGTTGCAATTGAAAAATCTGTTGACACTTAGCACCAGCTGATTCTGGAAAAGCCAAATCTGGGTGTGGAGACACACCACAGCTTGTCACCTTGCTGAATTGACTGGCTCCCCTGCAGCAGCCTGCAGTTTGCCTGTTTGGTGGCTTTTATTTTCTTATTCTGTGAACCTGGCACAGTCACCTGATTTCTTAGTCCTTGAATGAAAGGTGAGTCCTGGTGTCACTGCTTCAGCCTATAAGCCAGGAGGAGGGCTTGGCAGTTGCTTCTGGAAAGGTAACCAGAGCTACCAGCATGGTAGACATCAAAACTCAAGAGGGGGCTGCAAAATGGTATGATCCTGGTGCATCAGGGTTTTCTTTCCATGAGACACTAGGTAGGTACTTTCATTTGATCACCTGTGACAGGCAGATGATCCTAGATGGCAGCACACTGGTGCTGCCTTTGAGAAGATGTCGTCTTCTTCTGGTTATGCTGTTCTTCCTCAGCCACTCTTACATCCTTTTTGTCTTCCTCTGCTGCATCCATAAGTGGATGCTTGTGTGCTAGGGAAGAGGATTAAAGAAGGTTTTCCTCTCTGGAGACACAGCTTGCTTACTATACATTTCATCCCCCTTCCTCTTCCATGTTCTAGAAGGCAGCAGCTACAATGCAAGTCAAAAGGACCATTCATCTCCCGTCTGCTCACTGAGAGGTGCATGCTACTGGAACAGTCTCTTCATCCTGGTTGTATCGAATGCTTTGACGTAACTCATTTTGACATTTTAGACATGAAATGTTACATTTTTTTCATGCAAAAGATAGTCTTGGATATTTGGTGTACTTTCCAAGTGTCAGTATTGTGGATGTTTTGAAGGGTGTGTTTGCCAGAATTCATCCCAATGCTGCAGCACTTTCTGTAAACTGAGTTTGATTTTGTACAGTTTCAGTGTGTAAGTCATCATGCTTTCTCACAAATCCCCTTCACCCATGTTTGGTTTGGGGACTGTGAGCTGGCTTCAGGTGCCCAGGCTCTCACATCCCATCACTCCCCATGGAGTGATTTGCCATCCTTTTCCCTGCTCAGCTACACAGAGACAGAATAGTTAAAATACTCATAAATCAGTGAACTCAGCTGTTCAGTGATAGAAGTATTTCCAGATACCTTCCAACAAGAGAAACCATTCTCTAAAGGGATCAGTGTGAGTGATCAGACTTGTCCTCCTAGGCAGGATGTCTTCTCGGTGCCACTGCATACCTTTCCTATGGGGTGGTGAGATGGCAGAGATGTTGCTCTCAGATAGGCAGCAGAATGAAATACACCAACCTTTTTCAGGCATTTTAGGATGGATTAATGTTATCCATGTGGAATATTCTCGAGAGGGTTGATGCAAATGTGAATCCTGATGGGCCTACTGGACACCACTTCCAGGAGGGTTAAATTCAGGAAAGCCTGTGCTGGATTTGCTTCAGGAGATTTTGACCATTTTCTTAGGCCTTGTCCTTGTCCACTTTGATGGCACCCACAAGCATCAGCCTGATTTTCAGACAGTCACCAGCTGTTCATAAACCAAACAACAGTCTCCTTTTTTTGTCCAGATGCTACCTGCCTTTAAAACCTAATCCTGGCACAGGGAGGTGTTCTTCTGCTGATGGAGAAACAGAGCCCATCCTTATTCCATTCCCACATTACATATGACATCTTTCTCAAAAATCACTTTCACTGTTTTTTCACCCACTGTGCTCCTGTGACATTTCCATCCTGAGCTGTGACTGCCTCCACCACCTCACCGACATGTCTTGTCCTTCTTACAGCTGGAGACATCCCTACAAAGGAGAGGATGGCATCCATGAGAAGGGGACACAGCAAACCCTCAAAGCCACAAGCAGCTGCAGCATTTGTGCTGAAAATCCATGTTAGGGCTGCAGCCATTCCTCATTTTGCAGCCGTTTCCCCAGACCAGTGCAGCAGGTTCTGTTGGCAGCATGGAGCTATGGGGATGATGGTGGTATCTCATATCTGTGGCTGTGCCCACTGTTGATGAACCATCTACTTCAGGACCAAAAGCAACTCCTGGAAGATGAAGCAGCCTCATTTCCTTTCTCCTTTCCCACTTGTCTCTTCTGGGGTCAGTACACCATTTTTGGCTTATTTGTCAAGCTCTTTGAGTTGTCTATAAATGCAGTATCTTCATTAGCATTTAATCAACAGAATGTAGGGTCATCTCTGAGCAGCAGTGCATGAAAATGTCATGCTTCAGACAGGAGGCACCTGTGGTTGGTCATAACTGCTGGGGTGGCACACACTCATCAGAGTTTAGCCTGAAGAGCGGATGTTCCTGGGGCAAAGACGATGATCTCAACCCAGCTCCTTTCTGCTGCCCATAAATCACATCAGAGTATATCAAAGCCCTGAACTGGAAGCTCTACCTCGATGTAAATGCTGTAATTATCCTAAGTAAAATTAACAGTTTATCAGACTTCCTGTGTTGAATCTTTTTATTACAGGCTTCTTTTTCCATCACAGATTTGATTTGCCATAGACGATATGTGGTCCTGGATTATAAATCTCAGGCTTTCAAACACTACCTGACATCATAAGCTGTTGCAGCAGCTAATTGGCAGCCTTTCAGAGGCTTATTTTGCTGAGGAGAAGGCTTTTTTCTTGGCTGCCCTGAAATTTGCTTGGACCTTTCAAAAAAGGTTTGCCCATGCAATGAGTGATGCCAGATCTGTAGCAAGGTCCTATGGCACAACTGCCACCTTACATGGCTGAAGAAATGACCCCATGTCAACCAGCACATGGAGCAGTGGATGTGGAGAGAAGAAAGGGCCTGAGCCTTCCTCATTCACACCAAGGCAGAAGGCAGCAGCATCACGTGGTGAACACAAAGATGATCTCTTCAGCCTATGGTCCCCATCAGTGGTGGCTATCACAGATGTCTCCATGTTAGTCAAGGGCATTGACAGCAGCTGCCAAGGTAGGAGCTTCAGAGAGGAGTCTGCACAAAACTGTGCTAGCATCAGATGTTATTTATAACACGATCAAAGCTTTCTAGTGATTGTACCAGGCTGCAGAGTTCAAGTCATATGAAATAACCATTTTTTTTTTTTTTTTTTCCCTTATCAGAACAGATGTTGCTGAACAAGATTACTTCAGTAACAGGGAAGCACTAAACAAAGCCGAGCACTGCGTTTTTCACAGCCCACCTCCCCGCAGCAAAAGCCGGAGGACAGTCTGCGCAGGCAGTTCATCGTGAGTGATAAGTGGCAGATTAAAAAACACAAAAGGGGCTGTACTTCAAACACACATACAAAAAACGAGCCTTTTCTCACACACCGTCTTTGCATAGCATTATGGGACAGGCAACGTTAGTGCTTTTGTCCCAGCGGAGCCGTGTGCGGATGGTTCGTCTCAGATGTTTTCTCTGCCTTTGACACTCAGCCTTTTCGGTGTCTTTGCACCAGCTCCACGCCTCCTGAAGGTGATTCAGAAAATTAAACATGACAAAACAAAACTAATTTTAATAGCTTGACTTGGCCAGGGCCAACTAGGAATATAGCTGTGTTATTATAATGAGCTGGAATGCAAAGCTATTTACTTCATTAGCAGGAATGACAACAAAATAGCAGCCCATGGTGTTGGCAAGGGGAGAGCCAGAACTAAAATATTGCATGCAAAATAGAAAAAGACCTGGAATAAACTCCTTATTATTGATATAAAATGTTTTTTTCTTCAACAAAATAAGCTGAGAAAACTCCAACAGCGTGTGAGAGGCGCCTTGAAAAGCAGCATTTTATCCAATGTCTGACTGTGCACACTTCTGACATGCTAAGGAGATGCCTTCAGATGAGAGCTGGGGGCTAAACAGCACTTCACTGACAAGTGAATGCTCGAATGCTGGAGACTGAAGAAGGACAGAACTAAAACTACTCACCAAAGAGTAATTTTGGACTGACTCAAGTTCTGGACCCAGGCCTGGCACTGAATTTGTGTTTCCATTCCCAGCCATTGAAAATGTAGAGCTGAAAATCTGCAGGTGGACTAAAGTAAGAGTGGGCTCTGGCAGGGGGTTGGACTCAATGATTTCCAGAGGTCCCTCCCAGCCCCTACCATTCTGTGATTCTATGTAAATCTGCTTATCTTTGAAAGAAGAGCAGAGTGTTTATCTGGTGGCAACAACATAATGTCCTTCAGCTTTGTTCCAAATGTTTAGTCTTGGACTGTCTTTTTCATCTTGCTTTAAGCTGTTCCTAAATCTCCTAAGAACATACCTGAAAGTAACATGTGCTGTACCTTGGGCATCTAAAGTGTCATCTTCTCCCTTCTCAGTTCACTGGAGAAATCTTTTGTAAAACAGCTCTTCAAACAGTCTTCCAAGTGAGGAAGGTCCCTTGGTGGTATTTTGATTTTCTCTCCATGTGCTGGACATTTGGTCCATCCACCCTGCTCTGCACCTGCCTCTTTCCCTGTCTGTACCTTCCCTTGCTTCCTGTGCTCTTGCAGGCACTGCTAGGGGAGCCTCTGTGTGTCCACCTGCCCTGCCAAGCCAGGAGGTGTCTATGGGAGGTGAGCACCAAAAATCTCCAACAGCTTCAGGCACCAGTGTGGTCCCAACATGGTTTCCAAGAAGCACCATGTTGTGCCAGGCTGTGCCACCAACCCTCCAACACAGCAAGCCAGGAAAGTTGCTTGCTCTCGGGGTGACAGGTCCTCCAACCCCCTTTCAAAACTGCTGCAAGTCAGAAATGTGGCTGCATGTGCTTTCTCCAAGGCATGTATGTTCATGCCAGCTTTAGGAGGAGACGTAAAAGCTGGCAGATCTGCTCTGGCTTCCTTCTTTTCTCGAATTACTTCCATCACCATTTTTCACCACACCACTGTTTTGGGTTCAGCAGCAGCATAAACTACACAGAGACTGGAAGAAGACGAGGTAATGTACAGCTGGAAAGGATGGTCTTTGAGGTATTTAGTCCATGGGCACATTTGTGTACAGAATGGTGTTCAAAGAAACAGCAGGAAGAGAAACACAGGCAACGTGTCCCAGCTCTGCCTTTTTGAGAAGGCTGCGTGCAGCAGGGAGAGCTGGAACTCTCAGCGCCACCCGCGCTCTCTCGTTCTGACTCTTTCCAGGACATCTGGCTCACCCTCCACCTCGGCTTTCTCATCACTGGGCCTGGGAAAGCAACGTGAACATCAGTAGCAGAGGGTTAAAACGATTACTCAGTCTACAGAACTCTGGGTCACAGAAGTGCAGCTCAAGCACTTTTATTATTTAGGTGCTAAACGTGTATGGTTATTATTCAGTGCTCCCGTGTTTTGGATGATTTCTAAGTTTGGTTTAAAAAAAACCCAAAACGCCACAAACCCGTTGTCTCTAAAGACGGCCTGAAAAGATCAGCTAAGGCAGGGAAGTTTCTGTAGTGAGTCACTGCGAGATCAGAAGTAATGTATTGGTGACTTCCCATCCTCGGTTGCCTGTCCTGAGCAGGCACCTCCCACCCCACTGGGTGGCCTCCAGGCAGCTGTTTGCCAGCAGCAACAGCATCCAGCATTCCCTCCCATGGACCTGTCCTCTGCAGGTTGCAGTGCACAGGTCTTCTGCGTGCCTCCGCGTGCACAGATTTTTTTTCCTCCCCAAAATATACTTTTTGGTGTATTTTTCACAGCTTATCCAGAATGTAAGAGAGATTTATGCTGGGGTTAAAATGTAAGCTCTTCCTTTAACAACTCATAATGTTTAGATATGAGGAAAACCAAAAATCAATTTGCTTCTCCTCTTTCTGCTCACACACTGTTAGAAACATGGACTAAATTAATTGCGGGAACATCACACACCAGAGAGAGAGAGAAGAAAAAGAGAATCCAAAGTCTTGTAGTACAACTATAACAGCATTTCACATTCTCTAGGGTTTTCACTTGCAGTGACTCTGAAACAAGGTTTTAGTCACAGAGAATTTAACATCAATTTTTATTCTGCTCTTTCTGTGCTGGGGACATGTGCTTGACCTCTGCAAAAAAACACTTTAAGGTCTCAATGCATCAATGCTCTTTGAGACTTGTGTAGGAGCAGGGCCCCAAAACAATTTCTCTCTTTGGTTTGCTACAAGCCAAAGAGGTTTTTCTTCCTTTCTTCCACCCAGCACTGGTTTAACAGATAGGCATTATCCATCTGTGCCAAGGTCTCAGCTCCTGGAGTGAGGTGATGAAATTGAAATCTCAGCTCTAGGAGTTGAGATTATTTCTTTTAATAAATTGAACTTCCAGCCTTTCATCATACCGAGAGAAAATTTGAAAACATCACCTAGAAGATGTCAGCTGGAGCCTGTGGAGATGCTGGAGCTGTAGCTCGAACAAGAGATGTGCTACACCATGCATCTCAACCAGGAGAACTTGATGACAAGGCTTATTCCTACAAGGGTTTCCTGTTTCATGGCTTCAGAGAGGAGTGGTGTGCCCAGCCTTTTGCCAGCCCATATATCCGGTGGCTGGGGTGGAAGTTTTGGCAGAGGTCTCACTGCCAGAGATGTGGGAGCCTCACAGCCTGATGCAGGGTTTGACATAATATCTAGGATGGTGGAATCTCCACCACTGAATTAACCAATGGGGGTGGGGTTG
>JAOEGS010015429.1:0-15836 GCA_025447755.1 Corythornis vintsioides | reverse complement strand
GTGATCCTGCTCGGGCAGGGGGGTTGGACTAGATGATCTTCTAGGTCCCTTCCAACCCCTAATATCTATGAATCTCCTCAGAACATCTTAGTGCCTGGACATGTCCATCCTCAGGGCTTCATAAAGGTTCTCTAGGGAAAGCCAGCCTCAGGGCAGTCATTTTCTCAGCTCCAAGTGAGCACCCTTGTCAGCTAAAACTGAAGCAAGCAGTTAATGAAGTCCCAATTACTTATTTTGCCATCAGTATGGGGACCTTCTTGCACAGAAAGATTTCACAGCTGTCACTCAGACACTTGCAACCCCCATACAGTGCCAGTAGATGATTCAGGTTTTTCTGTAATAAAGGAACTCACTTTGGATCCTGCTGCTTTAAACCATTCACTTCCTCTTACTTATCTCTTTTTCCCCCCCCCCCCCTCTATTTTTTCCTTGAGCAAGTGAAAGTAATTTGCCTGCCCTTGCCAGACCTGTTTTGCCTACTCGTTCCCCAGGACTGACACACTGGTGCTGGGACCAGGAGGTGACTAAGGCTTTGCTACAGCATAAACACCAAGCAGAGCACTTTCCAAAGTTGCATGTCATATAGCGGGAAATGCTAAGTAGGACTAAACAAGTTTCAGGGTTTGGTGTTTCAGCAGCCAACACCAATTACTCCAAGTCTGGGATGAATCACCCTGGAGCTGCTGCAACCTCAGGCAGCTGCAGCAGAGTGGGGAGCAGGCTGCTCTGCCACTTCTGGAACCCTCTCACCACCTTTGCCACAGCCCTTCCCAGCTCCTGGTGATGTTTTATCCAGCAGCAGCAGCATGGGTACCACACAGCTGCAAGGACTCTGCTCTCCCTGGGCTCCAGCACAACATCCAAAGTCTGTCTGGCATGGTGGACATCATCATGGACTTACTCAGAGTAAGTCCATCATCTGGACTAGCTCTGAGTTGCTCATGCAATTTTGTGGCAGTAGTACCTACTGCTGTTAGATACCACCATTCTTTAGAGAGGCAGAGGGATCCATCAACCCAAAGAGCCATAAACCCCCAACTGGAGGAAAAAGGGCTGTGGGGCCACCCTCACACAGAAAAGCAGCAAAACAGGGATCAGAGGATAGGGGTGATCTTGAGACGTGGAAGAAAATCCCAGTTTTGCAACCTGTTCACATGATGCCCACTTTGCTGGCTGATGGATGGTGCTTGGGTTTAAAATGTCCACAGGATGTTTGGGGGGAATTGAGCCTAGATATTTGCTCAGGGATTGGACTGCAGCATCTCAATTCATCCTTGCTTTGTCCTGATCACATAAACAGCACACATCTCTGGACTGAACACACTCACCACTGAGGCCTCCCTCAATGAGGTGATTTCCCTCCTTGGCATTTGGACTGCTAAACAGTGTGGGTGCAATATGTGCCCTCCTCTATTATACACAGCATCCCTGCATCTCCAGGACTGTTTCATGCCCTGCACTGCCATGAAAGCTGGGATTCATAACAGCTGCAGAGCCTGCCCCACCCAGAGCCATCATTGTCCACTTCTAGACATCCTGCTCACACCGTTCTGGGATGTATTCATGGTTCCAGTAAAGCAAACATCTGAGGGGCTGCTGCAGCATGAGATTGTGTCTCAGCTCAATTAAATGGTGCATTGGGGTGGAGACAGTAATAGTTTGAAACTGGGTCCTTCATCAAAGATGGGTGGCCAGAAGATGGTTGCTTTTATAGCTGGAGACAAGCTATTTATAAGAAGAAAATAATTCAATTATGTGATAATTCATTGTTTTGTCCTGAATTCAATTGCTACTCTTTTTCAACTTTCTAAGATGAAAATGCAGTAAAATGCCATGTCCAGTTACAACTTCTGTTAAAATTGGATATATAAGGAAATGATGCTCTGAGCTCAACTGAAGAGGAGCAGGGGCTGACTTTGAGGTGAGGTGACATCTAAACCTACAGCTGGGCATTTTTCATGTGAAATGTTGTGTTTAAGATTATGCTTTTTCCCCTGTTATTTGGCCCTTAAACAGCCTTCAGATCCTCTGCTCTGGAGCAGAATGGTGCTGAGTGGAAGCCAGCCATACAGCAATAGCCTGTGAGGGTTTTTTTTCCTCTTTTTTTTTTTTTCTTTTCTGGTGCCAAATGAAGCAGCTCTTTTGTGAACAGCAGTTGTTTACATTCTTCTTAACAAAAGTTGGGATTTCCTCTGGTGCTAATAATCTTGTCACTAACACGTCCAGCCAGCCAGAGCACTTGGCAGAGCTTTCTCATAATGTCTGGACCGACTTGAGCATGCTCATGGCTGGTAGGAACAGCCTCCCCAAAGTTAACATGGTGCCACCAAGCCAGGGAGGTGACCCCTCATCACCACCTGCTTCAGCGAGGGCAAATACCACAAACTCCCTGCCAGCCTTGGGCCAAGGGCTGGGCCACCTCTGCAGGTTTTCAAAGCACCCACTGCCATCCTTGGATCTGCTGATGGCCTCCGATGTGTGGCAGGTCATTTGCTGAACTACCTCAGACTGGTCTTGGTTATCCCAGGTGTCCAACCAGGTTTTCCACATTTGTGTTTGTTCTGTCTGGTAACTTAAGGTGATGTTTTCTCCCCTTTTGAATATTTCTGTGCCATCTCAGTATTTTCTTTTCTCTCCAGGGAGCAGCTCTGAATTTCTCCTGGGACGGGGGAGCACCTGGGTAGCATCACTGCTCCTCTCGCTGCCACAGGCCACCCTGGCTGGGTCATAATAAGCAATTTTGTGGGTTTTGCATCTGAACCAAGGAGTGAAGTAAAGATTTTTTCTTCTCTAATATTTTCAGAGCACTGTGACAAAAAAAAATAACAAAACCCCAAATAAAATAGATATAGAATTGATAAAGACTATATTTTATTTATTAAAAAATAAACTAATGCAACAGTGGACTGTAAAGGTTTCTGAAAGTTTTTCCTCACAGGGTATCATTTCCCTCTTGAATTCAAAACCACCCACTAGCAATTTGTATTAAAATCACTGAAATATAAAACTCCAGAAGCATTTTTGATTGAAATAGGTGGACAACAAACAGATCACAAAGCTGCACATGGTCGCCATAGCGACAGGGCTTCCAAAAGGATGCAGGGGATCCTCAGCCTCCAGGAGCATCACCAGCCTCCACAGCACCCGGAGAAGCAGCAGCATCCTGAACTGGAGGTCAGGGTTGTCCTTTTCAGGGAGCCATTCAGGGGATAGGCAGGAGGTTGCACAGAGAGGGTCCTCCCTGCTAGTCCTCTTGCCAAAAGAGCCTTTGGGCAGATGTGGGGATTTTTTCAGAAATGTGGCCTTAGGACAACCACTGAGTTGTCTGTGATATTGTGGACATTGAGGATGGGAGGTGACCTTGGTGTCCAAATTTCTGTTGGAAAGTGAGCCCTAAAGTACTTTGAAAAAACATTAAAAACCCAACGGGGGTGTTGAATGAAGCAGCTTTGCTGCACACGATCTTCCCTGTCATGCACTGATATAAAAACAGAGCATTGGACACCCTCAACTCCAGCATGGGGCACAGTTCACACAGGACTTCAACTCATATGATAGTAAGACGAGTAAGAAAAAGTGTTGCTCTTCTATTCAATAAATAGCAAGTACTATTGATAAATAATGTGAATAAAGTGTTTAATACTTCTTTTGTTATCAGTCTTCAGTGAATTCATTACGGAATCACAGAATGACAGAATGTTAGTGGTTGGAAGGGACCTAGAAGATCATCTAGTCCAACCCCCCTGCCAGAGCAGGATCACCTAGACCAAGTCACCCAGGAACAGATCCAGGTGGGTCTTGATTGTCTCCAGAGAAGGAGACTCCACAACCTCCCTGGGCAGCTCGTTCCAGAGCTCTGCCACCCTCACTGTGAAAATTTCATTGCTGCTGAGCAGGCAGAATGAAATGTCAGCATGGCAGAAAGAAGTGGTTAAAGAGCACCTGGATGAGGTAAATATTTTCAATCTCATTGTGCAGGAGGAATTTCAGCCTTTTGGGACTCACCTGTTAAGTCAGTGGCCATGGCAGCATCTCCTTCCCAGGTATGCCAGAACTACCATCAGGACGATGAAGCTGACATCAACTGTCAAATCAACATGAAGCTCTACACCTCCTGCTGTGTACCTCAGCATGGCCTACTACTTTGAGCGGGATGATGTGGCTCTGAAAAATGTGATGTGAGCACCCAGACAAGGTAAATTTTTCAATCTCTTTGTACAGGAGGAATTTCACTCATCACTGACCAACATCACTTTGGAACAGTAGGTGGTTAATTCGGGGAATTTGTGATGGACATGTGAGGTCACCCAAGATTTGAAAAGGGCAAAAGAGATCCTGTCAACAGAAAAGGGAAGACAGGAAGAGCCAAGGGAATCACAGACCAGTTAGCCTAACTTTAACTCTCTGAAACAAATAATTTATTTGTAAGCATCCAGGGGACAATAACAAGATGAGAAGCAGACAACTTGGATCTGTCAAGAGAAAGCCATGCCATATCAACCCTCTTTCCTCCTAAAGCAGGCTAGAAGTTCACTCTGGGAAGCTCCTGATGTGCCGGAGCTCAGCTCCAGCCAGGCTTTGACATGGTCTCATGAGGTGCTCTCCTGAACCAGGAAGAAAAACTCACTGGATGAAAGAAGGGGAGGACTAGTAGCAAAACTCTGTGCTGTTCTGGTCTTTAGCAGTAATTCATTTTCAAAATGAAAGGCTTTACGGAGTGAGGGTGAGACAGGATCCAGCCCAGGCACAGGCCTGCACACGGCTTTCATATAAATCATCTGCCTGAAAGGAGTAAGATTAGGTTTGTTAAACCCGCAGATGACCCAAAGCTGTGTTGGGAAGCAAGTACACAGATAACTCTCCTAATAATAATATAGAAGAGGCTTTATAAAATAAAATAAGACATTCAAATTTCAGGTATGCTTACTAACAGCATATTGGAAAAACTGAATATACATATAGATGAGATCGGTCAAAATCCTTAGCTACATATCACCCTAAATCAGGAAATTGCTTTCTATCAGAGCACTGTGCAGAGCTCACCTCCTGATTTGTGCTGTCTCTGCAAAAGGGGAACCAGAGCATCTTTTATTTTACATTTTCATTTTTTATTTTTAAGGCCCCCATTTCGCCTCTGGCTCACTGTAATTCACATCGGTGACAAAGAAATGTGGAAAGCCTTCCCTGTGTTACCAGCAAGCCTGGAGCCTCCATGAATTGGGATTGCAAATGCATTTTGACCCTTGCTTATACTGGAGGTTGTAGAATGAAAATAGACCCAAAATTGAGTCCATCCTGAGAAAACTGTAATGGTCAAATACTGATGAATATAACAGCATTTTGTAGATGTAGGTCAGAAGTCAAGTGAAAAACTTACCCCGAGTTAGCTCCCCAATTCATTTCCATTAAAAAGTTCACAGTATTTTAACAACTGCTGTCAGCAGTCCTCACTGGAGGAGGAAATGGCATGAGGAAAATGTACTCAGGAGAAAGCGTGCTGAGCAGGATACCAAGTATTTTTCTGAAAGCTGATTTCTGCTGACAGCTTGTTGTACTCCCTTTAACTCTGCTGCAAGACTGCCAGTTGCCTTACTGGGAAGGCTTCCTCCCATACATGTCTATATTTTATATTACCAATGATCAGGTAAAATTAAAGGTCACTTGATGATGGGACTTTTCACCCCAGCTTGCGAGGGACCTGGATGGCAGATACTATCCAAAACACCAGGATTCAGGGTGCCAGCCCTACAGCTTCAACCTAAGGCTGATTTAAGTAAGTTACACCTATAAAAAACATCATGATGTGAGAAACATTGTTCCTTTTGTATCAGCTGTTCCCCAAAATAAAAAAAAAACAAACAACAAACCATCACCCCTCTGCCTTGCACTGGATAACCCATGCAGAGGAAGATGAACTGGACTCAAGCAAAGGTTCTCACCAGGCTGGTCAGGCTGCAGCCAGCACCAGGAGCATGTCAGACTCCAGGCTGTGCACCCAGAGGAAGCCTTCAGTGCTGTGCTTGGCATAACAAAGAAATACAGACATGGATTAGAACCCACAAGGAATGATGCAGATGAAATTACATTGTTTATTTTTACCTTTGGTTTAATGATTTGATTCCCTTATTTCTTGCTTTTCTGATTTTCTGTTAGCATAAATGGGTGAATGGGTGCATTGATGGGAGAAATACCTTCGTGAGGACTACTAAAATAAAGTAGTAAATTATTGAGAGTCGCATTCTTCAGAGCTGAAAACAAGATTAGTCAGAAATATCTGAGCTTATCCTAACCATTCCTTCTGCTTTAGCAGTGGAGGAAAATTGGAGCATTTTTGACATGGGGAATATACACACAATATATATTAATACATCTAAAAATAAGCTTAAGGTTTAGGGAAGATGTATTAAAGTTACTGTGGAGATACCTATCATGTTACTTCCCCAAACAGAACAAAGAATAACTTACTGCATGAAGTGAATCATACAGATTGGCAAAAAAAATCAAACACTGGGCATCCCCCTTTGAAGCAGGTGAGATCTCTCCTTTGAAGGGAGGATATATATCCATATATCCTTTGAAGACCTATGTTCTTCACTAGGGGAGTCACTGCATCCGCTGGAAAGCTCGCAGAGGTTTTAGCCTGAAAAGACTCTGTCTCCTCCATGAAATCTCCCTAGACAAGATTAAATCTAAGTAATTCCTTCAGTGGCAACTTCACAAATCACTTTGATAGACGGATATATAATCTGACAACTGATCATTTGAGGCTATTGATTTATTGGTTTGATCTTAATCATGATCCTGGTGTGATCACTTCATTGGTCTGCCTTTAATTAGCTGAGTAAAAATAATGAATGAGTTTAGCGATATCCTTGCCCAGGTGCCTTCATCTGCTCATCCTTTTTAATCAGCTCTGCAGAGAATATACAAGGTAGGTTTGCCCTATCAAGTAGCTGCTGAAGTCACAAACCTGAGTGCAGCAGTAAGTTTGGGTAGGGCACACACAGGCAGCTCACAAGCAGTCAGACTCTTCAAGGGCATCTTTCTCCAGGCTGCACTACCAAGCGGGACGGGATAGAGCAACTTGGGCTCCATGCTAGATTATTTATCCTTCCTTAGCCTTCACCCACAAGCACACAGTTCTCCGACTCTTGAAGTCCTTAGGATAAGAGCTGCAACTGAAGTAAACTGAAAGAGAAGGTGAGCTTTGAACTGTATGACTTTTAATAACAAATTACTGGGATTATATCATCCTATTCTGTTCTTAGTTTTTTTGATTTATCATAGCTTTTGGATATCAGGAGAGATCATGCTCCCTGGGGCGTAGGTAGCACATGAAAAGCAAGTCTCAATGGACTTTTATGTGATGGTGGTGGAAGGAAAACAGCAGCTGAAATCCCTCAAAAAGGCTCTCCATTGGGTATTTGCACCCAGACAGAGATTTTGAGCAGAAGGGCTGAGACTTCATGCTTGGTGCAGGATTGGAGAGAACAAAAACAGAAGGAACTGGGATGGTGCTTATGAAGCAACCCACCATCAGAGTATGTGCTTCCACTGATCCAAATGTCCAGGAGTTTCTTCTTTCAAGGCTGATGTTTCCAAATTCAGGTCAACTGCTTAACCACAACAGAATTAGTGGAAAAAAAACCCCACATATTACAGAGGCCATCACACTGCAAGTAAGGGATGAGGCTTTCCTGACCACTCAGCTAATCTTGTTCTTTATGGACGTTGCTATCTCTTAGCTTTGCAAGGAGGCTGGAAGACATCTCCAGAACTGGCTTTAAAAATTATAAACAAGCATTTTTATTTTTGTTTACTGGATAAGCTGTTAGAAGCTTGGTTGGAAGCCAGTTTAAGTCAATGGCAGGACTTAATTGGGCTTTGTTTCCAGGCTTGGCGCCAGCCTCTTTTAAAATCATTCCTCTGCTTATAATCAAGACTTGTCCCCATCAGGTTCCAACCACTTCTTCAGAGGTTAGACACTGGGACGGGCGG
The DNA here is from genome assembly GCA_025447755.1 of Corythornis vintsioides. Classification (NCBI taxonomy): domain Eukaryota; kingdom Metazoa; phylum Chordata; class Aves; order Coraciiformes; family Alcedinidae; genus Corythornis; species Corythornis vintsioides. The sequence continues at coordinate 7,838 of JAOEGS010015429.1, read as the reverse complement.
GTGGCGGTGGCTGCTGCAGTCACATTCTGCTCATGTGTTCCAAAGCCAGGCTGCTTCACTGTTCTCACTGCCGACTGTTTGCAAACGCAGGAGAGGAGCTGGGAACGAACGGAGTGATGCAGAGTCGGGGAGGGAGGGGTTTGGTGGCTGGGCTGGAGTTAGTCACCACTGACTTCCATTTCCAGATCATGAGGAAGGACTCAAGCCATTTTAGGCATTTTCTTGGACTGCCTCCTCAGCTTTTAATTGAAATACCCAGGAGGGACAGAGGAATCCACGGGCCCATTTTGCACCAGCATGGGATACTCAGTGCAAGCACAGGCACACTTGCCCTTCACACTGTAGTATCTGGCTACTGTTGTTAGCCCTTGACCTGGCTCCTTCACACAGAATAGGCTCTTCCACACGTGTCCCACTGTCTGGAAGCTGACACACTCCTCTCCAAATAGAGAGACACTGACCTTAGTGTAAATGTTTAAAGATTGTATTCTCGCAGGGGCTAAATATGCCAGGATGGGTTGAACATCCTAAACAAAATACTATAGCTCCAAAATATATAGCTCCTAATTTCTTTAGCTCCAAAATATATAGATATACATATGTATCTATACACACATAGTAAGACACAAATCAGCAAGCTGCAAAATCACAAGAGGCCTTGGGCACCTCTGTTTCCTTCCAGCAGGAATTCATACCTAGCAGAGCAAATGAGAAAAAACCCTGCATAGCTGCCAAGACATCCAGCTGCCAGACTTTTTGCCACACTACTCACTCCAGTGTTTTAGGTTTTGCATTTCTCTGTCCGTTCCCAAACATGGGATGATGCCCACCACACAGAGGAGCAGCAGCAGAAGTTGAGGGTTTGTTGATATTTCAAGGATTTGTCAAGAGGTTGATGTTACAATCCTGTTTTCTCCTGCTGAGCCAACAGCTTTTCCTCTGTTCAGCAGAGCTCAGTTTTCTGGTTGCCCAGGGAAACTTCTGGGGCTTGGTGCTTTGCCTTGAAGGTTGGACTAGATGATCTTCTAGGTCCCTTCCAACCCCTAATATCTATGAATCTATGAATCTATGAACCACGCAGAATGACCACAGCCCAAGCCCCTTTTCATCAGGTCAAAACACCTGCATAAAACATTTACTCATCACACATATGATGGTGAAAGAATCAAACTTTCTGTCATTTTGTAGTGCTGATTGTGCATCTCATACTTTGTGTTTTGCTTTCTTGTAGTTGGTTCTTCAATAGCAGCAAATTTGCAGTCATATAAATATTGACAAAAGAGGAGTAATTTCAACCTTGAAATTGTTACTTTTTTGATCATTAGAAAAGTTCTCTATATTCCCCCCAAACTAATCTAAATGTTTCTTTAGCTCTAACAAAAGATAAACAGGTCTTTGCTGCCAAAATGCTTTGCCAGCCATGACTTTCACTTCTCTCTGGGGCCTGCCAGCATATGAAAGTTTTTTAATGGCTGATCCAGCTACCTCAAACGTTTTCAGCTTTTTTCTCAGGTGGCTGCATCCTTATTGTTGTGCCTGCACTGGGCCAGGCAGCTGGCCCTCCCTTGACATCCCACCAACAAGCTGTTTATGTCCATCTCCATGCATTCCAGCGTGTACTAAGGCATTCCTCTCCCATGCCTGTCCTGAGATCAAAGGAAGGCATCTGAGATGGCAGAAGAGGTTGGAGTAAATATCACTAATCAGCTCATTAACCAACCCTGCTCTGCAGAAATGATCTTTACAGGGTTTCAGGCAACATGAGAGGAGGAGGAAAAGTGTGCTGCCGGGGGCTGCTCTACACCTTCTGCCTTCCTCTTGCTCTCTTGGTAGGTTTCAGTAGCAGAGCACCATCAGGGGCTGATGCTCCCTTCTCAGAGGCTCACAGATCTCATGTATGGAGCAGTCAGAGGATGCAAACAGAAAGTCCAGGGCTGCCTGATGTCAGCATCCCTTGCTAGAAGAGACCAAGAGAAAAAAAACCAACCTCACAGTCATTGTAAAAATAGGATTCACAAGGGAACTTCTGGGAAGAGAAGTGGTAAGCTCATATACATTAGGAAGGTGAGGAACTGAGGATTAACCCTATTGTTTTACACAGAGTTTTCGCTTTAGAATCAATTGCCTTTTCATGTTTGCTGTTAATGATTCACTTTTATCTGTGTAGAAGGAAAGCACTCATGAAGGCATTGCCTTTTCTAGCATTCCAAAAAGCCAAGAAAATACAAGATCTTTGTAGAGAAAAGCAGAAAACAAAACAAAACAAAAACAAACAAACAAACCTAAACCAAAACCCAAATGCAACAATAATCAGACCTATATTTCCTGTGGACACTTTTTCTTCCATGACAACCATAAAAACATCTCAGATTGTGCTGATTAACTGTGTGTTATCCTGTGAGCAATAGGGTCCCATTAACTCCGCCAGAAGGCCAGTACCCTCTGTACTGAAAACCTCTCGATTCAGTACACTACTCTGCCAATGAGTAAATTCCTGCCTGACCCCACTGAAGGAATCACTTTATATCTTGAAGCTCAAGAACTAATAAATTGGAAAAAATATTACTTTTTCCATCTTTGCATTTTGAATGCAGACATCAAATAACATGTTGCAGTTTCAGAATATAGAAGAACGTTGTAGCACAAAAAGAAAAAGAATCTGAATTCAGGAATGCTATGTGAAAAAACAGCAAAGGAAAGGGAGTTATAACAGAAACAACTGTATTTTGTTCTTTATAAGCACATGTGAACAGTGGATTTCTGTGGGACAATTCAGGAAACAAATTAAAAGATAAGTTTTGGGTTTAAGCTCAGCAGATTTCAAAGCACATTGTTTATACCTTCTGCTGTGCAATAAAGCTTATCAAGAGCTTTCCCATTAGATACCAGAGTCAAAAGATGTAAGAGGAATGTGAACAGTGTGCTTCCTCCAGCTTGTTACAATAACTGTAATTCTTTTAGCACAGATTTCCCATGTTAGCTTGAGCTTCATTGCACAATGACCATTTTTAGCAGATCATTGTAAATATAGTGCTGAGCTGAACAAGTTCTGAAGAAATTTGCCATCCCTTCACCTTCCACAAGCTCAAAGCACATGGCAAGTTCAAGGGCTCTTAATCAAAAATACTATACTTTCACTCTAGAATCTCTTGATTGTGCCCCCATAATACTCTAGGATAAACCAACCACTGATGTAAATGCATTAATTTCAGTGTAATTTGAGAGTATTACATTTTTGTTTAATGATTCCAGCGTGGTTTCTGTAAGAGTGGAGAAGCATCAACTCTCTGTTACAGAGGGAAGAGCTGAGGCTGGGAAGTGAAAGGCAGTGATTTGGCCAGCCCTTGGTAAAGCTGGGGAGCACACACAAGCCCCTTATTTGTGCTTTCATCATGAACCAGAATCTAAAAACCATATATGAACATATAGACATGGCAGAGCACAAGATATGTGTCTAGATCACCAGACCTCAAAGCTGTGATATTTCCTAGGCAGAACATACCTCTGCCCCACTCTTAAATGGAGAAGTCAGTTTTTGTCTTCTTTTACCATTTCTTTCTTGCAAGGAGAGACTGACTGCATGGCATGTTTGTTAGGACTATAATGTTGCATTCGTTAATGAAATAAAGTGGGGTTTTTTTTGGAGAACTTCTTTTAAGCAAAACCATGTGTTCCAGGGAGAAAACATTCTTCTGGTAAACAGCTGAGCCCTTAACATTTAGCAACATAACTCTGTGTTTGCAGCTATTGAAAACTGTGACCGAGGAAGCCTGCGTTTCTGGGGCTGAGGACTGAAAACATTTTGCTTGCTGTCAGAAAGCCAGACCTTTCTTTTATATATACACTAGATGCAAGAATGAGCTATCGGATGGTTACTTCTTATGGTTTTAATAAAATTTGTCTCTTATCAGAATGCTGACAAGTTTTAATGTTGATGCCGTGCTGAGCGATGTTCTCTGCTCCAGCACAGCTGACTCCTGCTTTCCAGAAATATAGCTGTGCCCTGGCATTACTTGCAAAAAATTGAAGACTTAAATAATTTCCTTGCCCCTCTGACCTGTGCTGGGAAGGACCCTCCACACGCAGACCTCACCACTGGTATGGAGAAGGGGGTCACTCCTCCCTCACTCTCAAGAAGCAGTGCTGTGTGAGTAGAGAGCTGCAGCGGCAGGAGGTAGCTGGGGAACTGGAGAAATTAACCTGCCAGACGCGAGGAGCAGCCCTGGAAAGCTTGGGAAAAAAAAAAGAAAGAAAGAAAGAAAGAAAAAAAAAGATAATACAGCTGGAAACTGCAGGCAGAAACAGGACTGAGAAGATGGGAGTGCCCCATCCCTGGCTGCTGTCCCCCATCCCATGAGGCCCCTCTTTCAGAGACATTTGCACAGACACAGGGCTGAGGGACAAATACCACTGAAGGGGAGCAGGGAAGTTTTATTTAGTGTAAGTGATTTCCCAAGTGGCGTTAGGGAGGGGAGGAGGTTGGTCAGGTGACATTGAGATCATACACTGCTGCTCCGTCCAGCAGCTGGAAGGGGAAGGCCACAGCCCCGGCTCCTTCTGAGCAAAGGAGATGATTATTCCTCTGCCTGCTGGTCTTTGCTGAAGCTGGGATGCTGAGCTCTAGGCATCACATTGACCCTTGCAGTAGGGTGGTTCCTGTCCTGTGCCTTGCAGCCCTCTGAGCAGCTGGGCATGCTCACAAATCTCAGTAACTACCAGCCAAGGCCAACCAAGATCCCATGGTGAAAATTCAAGGCCCTGCATTCCTCTTCTTACTGCTTTCCTGAGGAGATTCTCATTTTAATCAGACTTAGGGCACTTTCATCCAGTTATCTCAAAGTACATAATGACTGCTGTAATTACTGGCAATAATGAGCTAATTAATTCTTCTGGGTATTATTTTCAAGGGATAAATGCTACTATCCTTTCTGTAAGCATAGGAAAACAGGGGCAAGGAGGAGCAGTTGTTGGGTAAATAGATTTGTTTTACTTTTAATGGTATAATCCTTTCCTGGTTTTATTTGTATAGGTTTATGTATTTGCTTCTTAATATGCTCTGTGTTCTCTTATTGCTTTCCAGTAATTTTGTATGTTATTGTTTTGGCAGATAGCATTTAGCAACAGTTGGTTGTGTGTATGTACTAAGGTTCCCTTAAGAAAACTGCAGTGTTTTAAGAAAAAAAATAGCAGATGCTGCAGAGAGCTTTTTCATTTATGTATATATAGGATTTATCTTAACCTTGTTTTCCTTAGTTTTTCTTCATCCTTTTCATTTCAAATGACCTTTCTCAAGGAAAAAAAACACAAGTAGCATTCTTTTCTATGTATTTTTCACATATTTTGGCTTGTATTTAAGTCTCTAATACAGAATGCTAACTGAATATTGCTTTCTAATTTATCAAGAACTAAGAAACTCTTCTGGATGTGAAGCTTGTAAGGCAAAGGTGTGGTTTTACTAATATATTGGGTAATAACTTATATCTGCTTATATTCAGTTAGGTAGCATTCACCAAAGGGTACACGTTCCCCACAGTTCAGGTTTGGTTCCCTAAACTCATTCAAAGCACAGTTAAACAGGTAGCCAGAGCAGAGGGGAAACTGCACCCAAAAAAACAAAAAAGGACTTTATTTCATTGATAGATTTTTCTGGTACTTAACAAAACTAACCAATCCATAGAGTAGCAAATAACTACCCAGTTTTTTAACTTTTACCTCTCAGGCTGTGTTCCAGCAAGCACATGTGCTTAGTTTTACTATAGCAAGTAGCACAGTGCCATTTCAGTGGAACTATGTGCTACATAAAACTAAGCACACATGCAAATATTGATAGGATCAAGTCTCTAGATAGGAACTAGTGTCACAAAACTCTTATTTGAAACATCTGCTTTGCTCCAAACTTGTTTTTTTGTAAGGGTTTGACTTTTAAAAGCTTTTAGGTGTTTATGTGCACCTTGGTGTCTTTATAAAGCTGGCACTAATTCCGTATTGAACTACGGATTATGGGCCTCTAGAGAGTCTGAAAACCATATATAGACTTATTTTAGTCGACTTTTAATTCTAAGGAGAGTTAAAAAAAAAAAGAGTTAAAATTAGTCTCTGATGTGTTTGAAAAAAAAAAGTGCTTTACAAGCAAGGAAAATAAGTCAGCCTGACAAAAATAAATTGAGGTAATACAAAGAATATTAGGGGGAATTTAGTAGCAAGAAGAGGCAAAGCACCTTTGATAAACATAGCATCATTTCTAAGGTGACACTGTTACATTTGATGTTTTTAACCCTGATAGCTTTTGTTCTAAGACTTTCTGCTGTCCAGACTATTTTCCTATTGCTTATTTGTCTATACAAGGCTCCCTCCACCTCCTTTTTTAAAACACATACGTTTTGGCACTGCTTATGGCTCCCAGACTTTTCCAGAAGGCTAATAATACATGTACAGTCTTTAAGTACTTCAGAAGTGTTTTGAGTGAACCCTATTTGTTTTTTTCCTCTTGTGCCAGGGGAGATAATGACAACAATCTTGCTGGAAATACAGCCCAAACAAGGGATGCTGAAGTGTGGGAGTATGTGAAGGAGCCGGGGGATAACTGTTACAAGGCTGCGAATCTCCACTCACTCACTGCCTATGGCATTTATTCTGGTGTTTAGGCTAGGCTCTTCTCAAATACTTGCTTCGGTTCTTGCAAACAGGATTTCACCAAGCTCAGCCCTGAGGGTGGGTGGTGAGTGAAGTCCTTGCAAACGTCCTGCTTGGATAAAACAAAAAATGTGTTGTTTTGTGTTTGGTTTTTTGTTCGTTTGTTTGTTTTGGGTTTTTTTCCCCTTAAAAATGTATGCACACCTGTGTTTGCCTTCCACTCCTATCGTGTCATGGTGTATGGCCTAAGAGAGCCCACACACCCCAAAGGGAAAAGCCAGGATGGGATATTTGGGTATTTCCTCACTGATGAGCACTTAAAGATTTGAGGGAAAACTGTTGGTGAGCCAGCAGTCCTTACTCAGCCCTGAAAAGGTGCAGGGGCTGTGGAGGTTCCTGGAGGACAACATAAACATCACCCGTCCCTACTCTCTGCCCGGGAGCTAGCCCATGCCCAGCCTCAGAACAGCGGATGCGTTTTCAGGACACTGCTTGTACCACGTATTGCCTCCTGCCTCCTTCCCCAGCACACATGGGGTGCGCTTTTTTTTTTTGGCATGAAGTGAAGCTTTGTGGGTTTATTTATTCTTTGTCATAAAGTAGGGGGGTTATGATGTTGTTGTTACGTCACTGGAAACCGCCGCAGTTCTCGCACTGCCGAGTTGAGCACTATGAAATGTCTCTAGATCTCTCACATTCACCGCCTGCCGGGCCTTGGGGGTCTGCTCGGCTGCTGCCAGCGACACGGGAGCGTTGCGCCCTAACCCCGCTTCCCCCGGGCGGACGAGAGGGAGCTGTCTTGTGCTCTGCCTGGGCACCGCGCTGCCCTAGGGCCGGCCTGCCCGCCGGCCCGAGCTGCCATGTCTATGGCGCAGCAAGGCCCGGCACCGGCGGGAGGAGCGCCCCGCCCGCCGGCATCGCGGGGAACCGACACCCATGAGGGGAGGGAGGCCGCGGCGGAAGAAACGAGCTCCGCCCGCCGGTCCCTCAGCCCCCCGGACCGGGCAGCGGGTACTGGGTAGCGTGGCGAGGCGGCCGCCTCTCTGACTGCCCTGGGGTCGCAGGTTACGGCCGGCCTCCCCCGGGCCGCCTCCGTGCACTTTTCAGACGACAGAAAAAAGCGTGAGGGGCGAAGGGAAGAGAAAAAAGGAGCCTTTTTTATAATTATTATATTTTATTTTATTTATTTTTTTAATTAAAAAAAA
>JAOEGS010015427.1:0-27387 GCA_025447755.1 Corythornis vintsioides | reverse complement strand
ATTTAAGATAAAATATATCTTATTTTACATAACTGCATTATCAACACTTTTTCTATTTATACATTTTATTTATTTTTCATGTTGATAGCTCACAAGTTACCTGTCAAAAATTTTCAGAGTGCAGAGTGGATTTATCTGTGCTTTTAATATAAATGGACTTTTACTACAGAAAGTTTTGTTTGTCAGAGTGGAGCTGAAGGTAAACAAGGCCACCTGTGACTGGGAAGATGGGTTTGATTTATCTGGAGGGGAAAAGGACATTGTCCCTCCCACAAGCCCACACCTGTGCTGTTGTGCTGGCTCTTCCAAACAAGGTTGTGCTGTTGCTAGAGTGGAAGATGAGATTAAATAAGAATTTGCTCTGGGAGTATGAAATAATTTATTTTATCAGTTGCTATGTAATTAGGGATGAATTAAAGAAGTTTGGCACTGGGAACCACACTTCTCAAAGCAGCAGTTTTAATTCATTGAAATATTCTCTTTCTTGCTTCTTGAGCTAAGGGATAACAGTGGTTTAATATAAAATGAGTCTGTAAATAGAAATGCCTTCAAGGAGTGGTTCTTTTGAGGAGATTTATTTTGAGGTAAGTGCATTTCCAGGCCTTGTAGAATTATGGAAAATTGTGACTATTTGGAGATGTCAGCTCTTTGGGAGATGTAAAATTATAAGTTACAAGTAAAAAATAATCAGGAATCTTAAGGGAATTTGAAGTGGACTCTTTTGTAATCTATTCTTATACACCTTCACACAGTACTTAGAAAATCTTGAATATACAGCTGAGAAGTCAGTATAAAGCCATTGTAAAGTTTGTCTGAAAGCCTCCTCTGCACATCTCTGAGGACTAACTTCTTTGAAAGTTAACCTAAAATTCATTGCTTGAATTTATGATCATTTTGGAATAATTCCCACATTGTTCTGATTTTCTTTAAATCAGTCCCACATTTCTGACTCATATTTTAACAGGATTTATCTGGAAATATAGCAAAAATAATTAATACAGTAATAGGTTATACAGTACTTGAGTCCAAACTGTAACAGCCCACTTGTTTACATTCTGATTTATCATATTTGATGCAGTCATACAAACCAATGACTAATTCCCACCATCAACAAACATCCACTTCAAATTAGCAGCAAGAAAAAAAGGAAAATAAAAAAGCATTGTGCAATGTGCTCCTTTTCATTCATGTGCAGCACCAGCTGGTCCATGGTGTATCTCACACAAGTCTTGGCAACAGCAAGCTTTGCAGCAGTGTGCTCCAGTCTTCCCTAGAAAAAGAAACAACATTTACACTGAGGGCTAGAGATAAAACATTCAGCCTGTTTTTATAATTTAAAAAGCTCTTACAATGGGTAATGACCTGCCTGGTATACAAAGAAAACAGAAGTATTTAATCAGATAATAATAGTGATTAGGTCTTTCATATTAGCATCTTTATTTAAACATTTGCTATTCTTACTGTGACACAGCAAAAGACTCATTTTGTCAAACTGCAACTGTAAAGAAGCTTTTCTCCAGCACAAGTGTAATTAGAATTGTAGAGAAGCTTTGATAGAGCTCAAGGGACTAGCAGGTAGTTGAAGTTCAAGTAACTCTCACAGCAAAAATAGTTTGCAATTCAAGTCTGCCCTCCTCTGGCTTTAATGCAACAGTGCTAATACATTTTTGACCAAAGTATCTTTTTGTAATGAAGTGGAGGAGCTAAATTAGTAGAAGCTGATACAAATTAATACCTTTAGCCAGCATTTATTTTTATTATCTATTTTTTTCATAATAAATAGTTGTAAATTTCTTTTTCAAGCCCCATCTGGGCTCCCTGGCAGATTCTTGTTCTTCAGGCTTTCAGAAGCTGACCAGCTGATGGTTCATATCAGACTTGCTGGAACTAAAATGCAACCCAGGATGTAACATTCTGCAGATGGGTTTAAAAACATTTCATAGCAAAACTGTAGAAGAGTATTTTGCAGTGTTAGGGATTCCAATGTATGGTGCTATTTGTAACAGTCAAGAGCTAATGTCCTGAAAGAGATCTGTACCAGTCTGGTCTAGGATTCTGCCACTAGAAGCATTTTCTTCCCAACATGTGAAAGGAAAGAAGAATGACCTTTAGTACTGTGTTTATTTTAGAGAGAACTTTCCACCACAAATCCCCCATGCAATTAACTCATGTCTCATTTGGGAGGACTGTGAATTTCTGGGGAAAGGGTATCTTAGTTATACTTAATCATATAGATTCATCTAGTAGTATTTCAAGTGCAAGGTGACACGTGTGTCTGAAATACAAGATCTGTACCATTATGCATTGGAGGATGTGATCAAGACTAAAACCTTCTGGTTCATTTAGTTATCTCTGTGGTTTGTTACACTTAACAGCATCTCATCTCTTTTCACTGCTACTGCTTTCAAATCACAGTAAAATTTTGCCTAAAAATCCCCACCTTTTAACCCTTTAAAATCTTTATAGATGTGTGCTGTTACAGCAACAAATTCTTCAGCAGTGAAAACCTCACTGAGATCTGTTGACAAAGAAAAGTTTAAATTCAAATATCTTGAAAGGAAAATCCTCCTTAAAAAAAAAAAAAAAAAGAAGCATAGTTTAAAAAGAAAGAATAAGTAAATATGGGCATCAGCTTTGGCCTCAGAAAATCCTTAAGTTCATCAGATTTTTGCGTATCTCTCAAAGTGTGCAAGGAATCAGATGAGGGTTTTCATCCTTGGCCAAGTGCTGCAATCCTAACCCACACCTTTAGGAACTGTTGTGTACCTATGGTACCTTTACAGGCAACACTTGGTTTTCATTATTAAGTGAAGCTGGGGAAAATGGTAATATTCAATTCTCAAGCTCAACAGCAGTTCTCAAAAATCTCTAAGAGCATTTGATGAGGTTTTGTTGAATGCTCTCACCTCAGACTGCTGTTTCTCTTTCACTGGCCTCAGGAGCTGTAATAAAAAATAATAAAATTATTACTGTGTTTGCACTCAACCCTGTATTACCACTCAGTTTTGTTTTATTTTTAAATAAATAAATGGTATACTTATATACCATTTATTTTGACTATTATTCTGACTACACAGAATCACTGCACTTTGCTTTTTGTTCCTACCACGGATCATTTTACTGATTTTCTAGGTAGGCATCTGCTAACACCACTTTCCCTGGAAATATCAGCCAGTGGCCAGAGTACAGCCATTGAGTATCACCCACAAATTTATATGAAAGAGATTCTAATCTGCACAGAATTGTATTATTTGCATTACTGCTCTGTATTCCAAGTATGTTTTGAAGATAGATTAAATGTAAAACCTCAAACATAGTCACCCCAAGGTAATCCAGGTCTTAAAACCATTCAAGTTCAGCTGAACTCTGACATTACCCACATAACATAATTGTAGAGCCTTACTCATTTTTATTTTAGCTGTAGTGCTTTCCATTTCTATTTGTCTCTGTGAAATGACAAGAAATGCTTCCCAGCTGAGCAGTACCACAGACTAGCTGGGATTTATTAGACTCAATGAATGGAGAATGCTAAAATGGCCTGGAAGAAAGGGACCATCCTCCCCAGTGCACAATAACAATGGGAAGTTTAACTGCAATAAAGCAGTGCAATGGAATGTCTAGTGATAATATATTACCATTTTTACTGACATAGTAAAGACAGCCTGTAATAGAACTCTGACAAATACCTCTTGCTTGTGTTCTTGTATCATTGATACTGATTTACAGTGTAGTCCTTGGCTGTGAAACATCTGCTGGAGTATCTCTGGATGCAAGTTCCTCCTCCTCAGAGTCAAACTTTGTGCCCAAGCCAGTAAATTTAATGCACTTTCTTGGCAGTAAAATGAAGGGGAAATCTCTCAAGAGAGAGTGGGAAGTGCAGAATGGAGGTCTGCAGGGATTTCCCATGTAGTTCAGAGGGATTAGATGTGTCACTTGCATGTGTGTTCTCCAGCACTGAGCTGCATGGCTCTGCTTTCTGCTGTGTTGGGGGGAGTTTGCTGAAGGTTTGTTGTTAACTGCAAACAGAACACTTCCAACAGCCTGAGACTAGGATCTGTGTTATATGGAAGAAGTGCTGTTCTCCAGCCCCTCTGCTTAGTTTACAGATACCTGATAAGCTATCTTAGTTTACAGATACCTTACAGTTTACAGATAACTGATTGATGCAAAACTAACCCTTTCCAAAATCAACTGACACAACATGTTCCTCAATTATTATGTGTCATTATTTGGAGCACATTTTGTTGCCCCTTATGTCTGGGAATGTATAAAAATACATTTTTATTTATTATATAGAAAAAATTTTATTTATTATATAAAAATATGCCATCTGATCATGTCATGTGCAGTTTGTCACGAGTGCACATGATGCTGGGGGAAGCCCCAAGCTCACAGACTAACCCTTTTTAGGGATAAACTGTCCACTTTATATAGAAACCACTCATGAACTGTAAAGCCTCTGCTTTGAACAAGTAAAGTATATTAAATATGCCAGCCACGTGACTAGAAATACTGATGTATTCCATCAGCCTGTTTAATGTGTATGAAAGCACAGTGCACATGGACTGGTTTCAAAGAGGAAAGGCTGTTTGTGCACTCTGCTGTTTGTGCAAACACATCATCAAAATACTCTTTTACCCCCCATGTTTTGATTGTTGGCCAACTGTAGTAAAAGCAAGCTCTGGGCTGCCAGAATCCCTTATGTGGCTTGCAGTTTGCTACCTGTCCTTACCTGGAAACTGAGTAGCAAGCTATGAGCTCATATTTTGATCATCTTGGAATGGCAGAGCAGGCATTCACATTCTGGAAAAGAAAACAAGATACTTGTATAAGTGACATTTATTATAGCCCTGGATTCTTTTGAATCTAAAAGCACTGACCTCTTGTGCAAATCAGGACTATGAATAAAACTGAGTAGATTTCTGTGCTGTCAGGAGTGCTTTTTATGAACTTTTTTCAGTTTCCACATGCAATTAAATTCCCTCCCAGCTGTGACAGGAGTCTGATACAGCTAGCAGGCATGACAAAGACTGCAGCCGCAGTAGTTAGTACTGGGGAACCAAAAGACCTGGATTTGTCAGAACAACAAAAGGCAAGAGTACCTGAGAAAAAATGAAAATGTGGTATAGACAGGACACAACTGGCTGAGCCAATGGCACAGGCATCAGGTCTCCAAAGCTGTGGTGTCAGCAGCTTGAAGGTTAGGGCACTAAAAGGGCTTCTTGCAGACACCGCTCATCTTTTATTTAGAAAAGAATTCAGTACTCACCCGAGCTCCGAGCTTGTAAAGACAAGAAGCCCTAAGCGCTGTACTGGCATTTTTTAAATATCAGGTCTAAACCAGAACTCCTCTCCCCACATTTCTAGTCACCTTTCACCCCAGATCTGTTTCCACCGACGGATAAACACACTGCACAGCCTAGGATCAAAGACGGAGGGGCCTTTCCAACGCCACCCAGAACCATTTCTGTTACCGCTCCCTGCATCTCTGCCTCCCGCTCACCCAAGGGCACCTCCCGCTCTCCAGCGGAGGCGAGCACAGTGCGCGTAGCGAACACAAAGGGGCGGGTGGCGGAGACTCGAGGCTCTTGTGCCCCCCATCCCAGAGCAACCTCCCCGACGGCAGCCCTCGGCGAGCCCGGTGCGGGGCTCACCCCGGTGCGGGCCTCACCCCGGTGCGGGGCCCGGCAGCCACAGCCGCGCATGCTCGGGCACGGAGCTTGGGAGCGCCGCCGCCATTTGCTGGCCTTTGGCGGGCAGCGGGGGAAGTGGGAGGTGTTCGCTGTTGGCTCCCCCCAGGCCGGAGCTGCGGAGGTACCGCCCAGCACCGCAGCGCTGCAGCGCCGGCCAGACTCCTCCTCCTCCTCCGCCTGTCTGCCCTGCCGCCGGCATGCCGAAGCTGAGCAAGGAGGCCAAGCAGCGGCTACAGCAGCTCTTCAAGGGCGGCCAGTTCGCCATCCGCTGGGGCTTCATCCCGGTCGTGCTGTATCTCGGTCAGTGCCATGCGGGTCCGGCCGCGGGGCGCTCGGTGTGGCCGTTGGTGGGGCGGCGCTCGGCGGCCGCTGCGGGGCCCGGGCCGGGGCAGCCGGGGGGTGCGCGCTGCATGCCCGGGCCGACCCTGGGGCTCGGGCGGGGGGTTTGTTTTAGATAAAAATGTTGGGGTTTTTGTCGCTTTCCTTCCTGGGAGCTGCGTGGCGGGGATCGGAAGGACAGGCCGGAGGCGCCAGGCTGGCGGGTCGGGCCGGGCCGCTCCGGAGCGGGTTGATCTCAAACGCAGCCGCGAGTTAATCCCCGGCCCCTGCTTCGGCAGCTTGTGCGAGCCGGCCTCTCGCCTTGCGAGGAAAAGCGGCGTGCACAGCGCTCCCCGGCCAGGAGCTCCGTGGCTCGGCGGGGCTGCAGCCGGGTAGAGGTCACCGCTCCTCCCAGAGCGGCCTTGGGCTTATGCCCGGGCTGCCGTGGAACGCCCAGGGGATGCCTGGATGTCGTGTGTGGCGGCCAGGATCTGTTCTGCTTGCAGCTGTCTTGAGGCTGGCTGGGCATCCCCCCCGGCAGCTCTCCGCACCCTGCCCTGCCAGGGTCCATAAACCATGTCCCCCAGCACCACATCCACACGGTTCTTAAACACCTCCAGGGATGGGGACTCCACCACCTCCCTGGGCAGCCCATTCCAATGCCCAACCACCCTCTCTGGAAAGAATGTTAGCTTTAACATTCAATTACATTTCAGTTTTTAATTTATCTGTTATTTTAAATGGATCATTTGGGGGTGAGAATTTCAGCAATGTTTTATTCTTGCTGAAATCTTATTTTTATCATGCTTTTATGGCAGTATCTATGAACAGGGGAAGGATGCTGTTCGTTTTGAAAGACCAGAGGAAATTAAATAAGTTACATCAGGTCATACAAAGCCATCTTACCATGTTTATAAATGCACTAATATCAGGGTGCCCAGCATATTTCTGTAATTTTGGTGTAGTTTAACTTCAGAAACTAAGTGTGCTGGTCTGTATTCTTACAAACTTGTGTGCTGTAGTGAAGACATGAAGCAGATGGGATGGAGACATGCAGGTGCCACCTTTACTTGCCATAGACATTGGAAGGAGATGGTGCCATGCACTCAAAGTTTGTAGTTTGTACTGGGATTACATTTCAGTCTGTGTGGGGAGGTGTGATTTCAGTGGAAGGGCAAGAGTTGTGCTGTTGGTGTCACTGATTAATTTTGTATTGAGCCCTATGCATATGAAATACATGCTAAACTAAACATAGCCAAGGAAACTTTCAGAAATGTAGAGCTTTTACCTTCCTCTGAAAGGCTTTCTAGGTCAGGATGAGATGCCTGGGGATGTAGGAGGGAGCCTGGTATGTTCAGGTGCAATTGTAGGCTGTTGCTCAGGTTTTTTTTTTACATTTTTTTAAACTTGCATTGAAGTGGCTGCCTCTGATTTACCAGTGCACTTTTGTTAAACCTGATTGCTTATTTCAAAGTCCTGGAGTGGGGAGGGGGAAGCCAGAAACATCCATGGGCACAGACTGTGACTCCTAAAGCAAAAGGATGAATTTTAATGCAGTTTTGCTGGACATTATGACAACCAGAAAAGTGAGTTGGGATGTTTAGTAATCTCAGCTCACACAAGGTTATCTTCAAACAACTAACCCAGTGCCATCAAGTTAATAGAAGTTTTTCCATGAACCTTCATGGTCTGTGTTCAGGCAAGCTGAACTTATTTCAGTTCTGAAAACAAGGGAAGTTATGTATTTTTATATAACATGCATTTCAGGATACTAAGTGTAGGAGTGAGTGGGAACAGTGCATGAATTGCATGATTCTGCTGCAAAACTTTTAGTTTACAGTCAAGCAGGCAGAAGTACTTAATACACTGAACCTTTGTTTGCTTCTCCAGCATACCTTTGCTGTAGTGAATTGGTATTTGAGT
Source organism: Corythornis vintsioides (assembly GCA_025447755.1). Classification (NCBI taxonomy): domain Eukaryota; kingdom Metazoa; phylum Chordata; class Aves; order Coraciiformes; family Alcedinidae; genus Corythornis; species Corythornis vintsioides. The sequence continues at coordinate 19,453 of JAOEGS010015427.1, read as the reverse complement.
CATTGGCTGGGTATGAACTCTAATTTTCATTTAATTTTCCTGTATGTTAGTAGATTGACAAACACTGTTTTTTTGCAAGCTTTACTACTCAGTAGTTTTTCTGAAAGTAACAGTAAAAATAGAAGATTTTAGCTTGAATTGATTTAGCATTTAGGATTCTGTCATCCTAAATTGAGTGAACTGCTACTGGAATACTGCTGTAAAGTTCTGCATCAGGTGTTCTGGCAGAACATGGCCTGCTGCTCCACCAGGTGCTCACCTTTACCTGTTGTAGGTGTCACTGCTGTTTCTGTGTTTCTGGGTTGCTTTCTGTCATACCCTTGTGTGTGTAGAGATTTGTCTTGGTCTTTGGGGTAGAGAACTTCCCCCATCACATGTAGGTAGCTGACCCTGAATGTTACATCAGATAAAGAAGCAGGTAAGAATAAGAAAAAAACCCCAACCAACCAAAAAAAAAAACCCCAAAACCAAACCAACAAACCACTAATAACCAACAAAACCCTGAACACTTGTGTTTATTTTCTCTGCTTTCTAACCCTGTTAAGAATGTTCAGTTTTTATTCAGGTTTAGTACACAGCTTCATGAATCACAGTTTTCTCCTTGGTAGGTTTTCTACTGAAATGTATTGGGCTGGAATAATTTGATAATGATTTAATTATGTAGGAGCCTGAGCATACATATTTATATACATGTTTCACTTCAGGTTTTAAGAGAGGTGCAGACCCTGGAATGCCTGAGCCAACTATCTGGAGGTATGTATGTGCAAATCCAGTGTGGATATTTGATGCTTTAGGTGCCATCTCTGGGCAGGAGCAGCTGTGAAAATGTCTTTCATCTGTTGTTTTAACTGTTCAGGGGGAATGCACAGCTTGGTTGTGGCTCTTATGCCTTTAGAGATACAAACAAGAAGCCAGCAAAACACAAGTTACAAACAAGAAGCCAGCAAAACACAAGTTCTTGGGAGGGCCTTTACCTTGCATGGCTTTTAATGCTTGCTTCTTGTGTACTTTTTGAATAGAAACTACCCTTCTAATCTGTTGTAGAGCTAGTTTATGCATGTTTCTGCACTGAGGAGTAACTTACCAGCTTTCTAGCCCAAATTTAAACCAATATCTAGTTTCCAATGTATATATACACACAAATATGGTAATAACACTGCAAAAAGCTGCAGGAAAAGAGGGCAATATCCTCCAGTATTAATCCCTGTCATGAAGCAAAGTGCCTGTGCTCATGCTTGCCTCTTTCTCATGGGACTGTTAGTTAGTGCTGCAATGTCATGGCATTTGTAACACTCAGATTCCTGTGGTATTGGAGTTTTATTGGAGGGCTTCCATGAGTCAAACCAATTACATTGAAGATTGAAAAAAAAGTGACTCTATTTTTCTTGCAATACCTGGTTCTGCACAGCAGCTAGTTACTCCCAAGATAAACTGCTAATGGACTGTATCATTTGCAAAGTTATGTGTTAACTCTTCTGGCTTCACAGTTACAGTGTAAAGAAATCCCATTTTTAGGATTCAGGGATACTATTTAACAGTAGAAAATCAGAGGGGGCAGCAAAGCTATTGTGGTAACATCTTCTGTTATCTGAACAGCTGACTTCTGGAGTCTCTGTTGGCTGAGGCTGTTTCCAGGCTTGGCTTCACTGACAGTGTGAGGCATTTACAGGGCAGTTTTTCCAGCAAATACCCATTTAAAAACAACTACAAGCTGAAAATCTTGTAAAATCTGACCCTTGTCTCCTCCTCCCTCCACTTTCAGTTTGCTTTGGGGATGAAGGATGTGCCAGTCCTAGAACCAGCTGATGGACAGTGCCTGAAGATGTGTACATTCCAGAGGATGAGGTGGACACTTAGACCAGCTGGCACCATCAGCTCATGGCATAACAAAATGGAGTTTATATGGACCTAACTTATTTGCATCACAGTGTAATTGAATAAATGCAATTTGAATGGCTCTGCAGTGTTTTCCAGTCTTTGCAGCAGTGTGCTGTAGTCAGTCCTTTATTACAGAAAGGGTAACACATGGTGTGGGTTTGATTTACTTTGGTTTTTTCCAAAATAGTTCAACCCTCATAGTTTTTTTCCCTATCATGATGGTCTTTTGGGTAAAGAGTCCACTTTTATCTTCACAGCAACCAGAAAACTGAGCCAGTGTTTGAAATACTCAAATATTCTTCACAGATTCCCTGCCTGGATGTTGCTAAGCCTCTGCAGATGGTCACTATGCCAGCTGATTTCTGTGGTTTTTTCCATTCCTCTTTAAACTATTAACCTCTGGATACATTAAGGTTTGAGAGATGTATAATTTTTCTTCCTGTCATAGTCAGATAGTAAAAAAATACACTTTTTTTGGCAAATTTACCTTTAAATGCTATGTATAATTTCCATAATTGGGATGGGAGGACACAATAGAAGTGCTGAGTGTGTATATGGTGTAATAATATTATTGTAAGGAAAAAGTTATTAATATGTAACAGAAGGAAGAAAACAAGTACACTAAACAAGGTATGTGCTTTACTTTTACTCCAAAGTCTTATCTTCTGAAATATTGTTGATTTGCTTTGGTTGTTTTTTTCCCCTTTAACATTGAAATGGCAACTGCTTCATTTTTGTTAGAGAAGCTGTGTTATGTAGATTGGGGTTTTTTGAAGTTGTTTATTAGCTTCAAGGTATCATTGCATCAGAAATATTCTAGACTTCAGATCAGCTTTCATTTGTTCACCCCATATATTTTTCAGACCATTTTAAAGTTAATTAAATGCTTACAAACTAGGAGATTCCTCAGTTTCTCATCTGCTGTGGAAATCCATGTTGAAATGGTGCTGTGTGATGGGCAGATGTGCTTGGCAAGAAAATGAGAAATGAGCCAAGAGGCAAAAATGAAATTGAATTAAAAGAACTGGAAATTAAAAAAGTGGGAAACATTTATGAGAGCAAATGCAAACCAGCATGCTCCTTAATTCCATTAATCACAGTAATTAAAGCAAATGTAATGAACTGCTGACAGGGGAATAGAATAATGGCTGAACACAGAAAACTTCTTATGACCCTATGTGCTGGTGCAGCTTTTACAGTGCTTTTTTCTGATGGTAACCTGAGGTTACTGAAGGTGCTTGTATGCCTTAAATTATGGAAGGAGTTCAAATTCTGATCCTAATTACAATAGTAATGAAGTAATCTGTTGGTACTGGATAGAGTGGCTCTAATAATGATCAGGAATATTTGACTTCTATTGAATCTAGTGGAATAAATGGAGATATTCAAGAGAGATGGTATTTAGTGTAAAGTAACTCTGATTTCTCAATCAGATTTTCATTTCACAGGGGTATACAATACCTAAAATGGACCCAAACATGTGCAGAAGATAAATTCTTGTGCTCTTGTTTTGTGACATACATAAGGGATGTGGTTTGTGGGTCGTAACCACCACATGGTCTCTGGCTGCTTTCCAGGAACAACAGTGTTTGGCAAGAGAGAGAATTTGGGAAGTTCTTGTCTCTTTCATTAAACATTTTACATTAACGTGGATATATCAGCATAGACCAGATCCTGTGGCCTCACTGTGCTGAAAGTTTCCATTAAAGCATTTGTAGGCCAGCTTGTTTGTTTGCTTTAATCTGGAATTGTTGGATAAATATTGCTTATGCAATCCTTACTTTTAAATAGGTTTCACTTCACATTGGATAGCAAATTTTTGGTAATGCTTAGCTGATGTGGAAATAAGTGAAATTATTGTTCTCTTTAAAAACAAACCAAATATGCTTCAGGAAAGTCATTAGTGTAGAATCTCTGCATTTTCAAATTGAGGAAAAATAATGTCCTTCCTAGTATGTTCCAGTGAAGTTAAACTGAATGCTAATATGTAGTTCACATTTCTCATTTGTAGAAGATAGTGTTTGATTAAGTAGAGCTCTCAGTAATTAAAAGGTGAGTGTCCTTAAATAAGTGCTCCTTTTTTTTCCTCCCCTTGGAAAACAAAACAGAATCAACATTAATCATAAGTCTTTATTATTAACTGTAAGGTAGCAAAAAACAGAATCCAAGAACTTTTTTCAAGTTTACAAAGGAAAGAATCTTTGCTACCAAAATCTTAAAATCACTTTGCAGTAATTGTTATTCTCACAAAATTCAGATGTGCTTATAAGAGCAGGACAGTGTTCTGTGAAGCTGCATAAAATGGATTCCTGTGAAGGATCTTAATTCCCTAAAACACTTCAGTAAATATGCCAGTTATCCAGAGCTGGTTTAAAGTGGTGGTGCTAGGGGGGACAGGTCTGGAGCAAAGTGGAAGGGCTCTCTTGTCAAGGCTGTGGGCTAGGGACTTGAACATAGGTGCTACTTATTCCAAGTGGTTTTTTATCTTTAATTTTTGCTTTTACATCTTTCTCCCAGTAAAACCTGAGAAGGTTTTTATTTTGCTGTAGGATAGGAGACACCTGAACAAAGATGAGCTGCCCTGATTCCTGTGTGCTGTGAAGATTGTACTGCCTGAGCTACCTGGAGACAAGAATGATTTGACTCTGTGCCTTGTGCCTGCAAAGCAGAGGTGCTGTGTGATTAGCATGGGGGAAGCCATATCAGAGGAAATTTGGAACAAGTATTTAATTCTACCATCAATTCCTGGTGTAGACATGACTGGTGTAAAGCTGCTGTGAGGGAGAACAGGGAATGTGTGTGGTTGGTTTTTCCTCTCCCTGAATTCATCAGCAAACCTCACATTAACTTAAACCTATAGCTTTCAATCATGGAAACTCTGCAGAGCAAAGAAACATAATTTTTCACAGGAAGCCCTTATGCTGGCAGTGTGTCAAGCCTGTCCTTCTCTTTTCTTGTACAGATGTCTTCCAAGTGGCTGTGGATGACACAGTGCTTCTTAAGATACATTTTTGTTGCATGGTAATGGAAACAGAAGTCTAACACACTGGGTTTTATCAGGAAAGAATGCTAAAACAAACCATATACTCTGGATATTTTTTGGAAATATTTCATTATAGACTTGGAATTTAAGCTATGATGATACTGATGATATATTTGGAAATAAAAGCTCATTACATCTTCTTCCACCACAGGAGTAGAGACCACATCCTGGTTAAATGTCATATGACTAATTTTTACAAATGACTACTTAATTGTCATTTCTAAATACTTTTTCCATGGTGGTGTGCAATGCAATAGCTGTTTCTTGGTTAAGCTTGTGAGTTACATGCATTGTTTCTTGTTTATGCTTATTTTTATTCAGGATTAGGGAATGGGTGAGACAGAGGGGATAGATAACTGCTGAGTAGAAAAGGATATTTGCTCTCAGATTATTTCTTCTCATGAAAAAAATCAGTTCCAAGAACAAAAATAAGAAGCTTGAACAACTGCACAGCAGGGAGCAGTTGGAGCCTGGGAGGTGAGATGAGCCCAGTGTGCAGTTCTGTTCCAATTCTGTTTGAGGCTCCACTCCACTCTTGTGGACCCCCAAAATGGTGCAATTCTTGACCACCAGCTCAAAGCAGTTCTTTCCAGCTGGGCTGGAAGATCACCTCTGCATCTGCCTTTATCCCACAGGGGCTTTCTTCAACAAATCCCATTTTCTTTCATAGTCCCATCCCAGGTTCCTCAGCTGTGTGATCAGGAGGGGTGTAAGCCTTGCAGTTTGAGTGTTTTAGTTCATGTTGACCTGGGGTCTGCATGCACAGCCAATATGTGGTGCCTTTGCCCTTTACATCTTGCAGATTGTTAGTGGAGAGGGGACAGACTATTGCCATGCAGCAGTGATGGTGTAGTAGCTCATTTTTCTCCTTTGTGCTGAGGATGGGATGTTGAACTTTCTCTAGGTGTTTTTTACTTCTGTAACAGCTCACAGTGATTTCCTCAGGTCATAAAACAATATAATTTTCTTATATTGTGTTATTTATATGGTACAGAATGCAGAACTGTATCACAGTATCACAGTGTCACAGAGTATTAGGGGTTGAAAGGACCCTGGAGATCACCAAGAGCAACCCCCCTGCCAGGCAGGATCATAATCTAAGTATCAATACATAATTCAAAGGGATAAAGAAGTAACTGATCATAAATACATTTTCTGTTGCTGAAACAAAGCAGAAATTTTCCTCTTGGTACACTTGAAATAGAATAAAATATTGAAAATGCTGTGTGAGGCAAGCACTGCCTGGTAGAAATAAGAAAGACAGGGTAAATAAAATACTGGTTTTCCAAATCTAGAAATTAATTGTTTAAAAATAGATTTTTCTCAGAAAAGATTGATTTATCTTAGATTTTGATCAGTGGCTAGAAATGCAGATTGCAAAATTTCTGTAGTGTGTTTTCTGAGGACCACAGAAGTCAGTTGTGAAAGTATATTAAGATTTAGTTAAATGTGTTTGAATTGCAGAAATTAGTTAATTTTGTTAGGAGTTCAGGGAGGAAATGTTATTTCAGCATTGGAGCCTGTACAGGTTGCATTTTATGGGGCAAGGGAGTGGGGTTTGGTTTTTTCTTGTCAAGAGGAAGAGAGAAATTCATTGAGAGAGATCAGAAATTATGTAATATCTGACTTGAGAAGCAAGGGTTTAGAGAAAGCTTCCCCCCACTAAAATCACAAGGTTTGTAGTGAGTTACTTAAATATTCAGCAGCAATTCTTTACCATTAGGATCTGACTTTATTATTGTATACATACCTCTCCCACCAATTTTACATGGACTTTGGAAAAGATGATTAGTCACAAATAACAGTGGAAACCTGGGGGGAAGTTTCCTGTTGAGCTAAGGAGCTCAACCTAATGGCTCCTGACTACTGCAAAGGGACCCTGCTTCCCCAGTGGCAGGGACTCTCATCTCCTGTAGCATCAGCTCTGCTTGGCTGACCTCACTTGCTCAACCATCACTCAAATCTGTGAAGGTACCAGAGTTGCAGACAGTTTCTTACAGGCAGCTGCTGCTGTTCTTTTTTACCAGAATTTAGAGTCTGCATCAGCAGATGGACTTACTGGGCAGGAGATGGTGGGAAGAGGATCAGGCTGAAATGTGCTTTTTTTGTTCTGTTTTGGGTTTTTTTTGTTGGGTTTTATTTTCTGCTTTTATATTTTTACACATCTTAAACATGGTTAAAAATAGACTCTTTTTTTTTTTTTGCAATGGACATCTCTGAAATAGTTAATTTTGTATTATAGATAGTTTAATATGTTGCATTCTTTTTAATTTTTTTCTCTTTTATCTAGCATTTTAATGTCACATCTGCAGCAGGGAGGGATGTTTTGTTTCTCATCTTTCATGTTGTCTCTTAATCCTGTGGGTTTTTCCTGTATACTGTACAAGAGTATATGCATGCTTTCCAGCAAACTTTCACCTTGTTACTGCATTGGGAAGGCAAACACAGGATGAACAGAAATAGCAATCTGTTGAGAATTCCAAAGTAAGTGAAGTTAATGAGCAGGGATGCAGTGGGAACATGGGGAAGGGTTGTCTGGGAGAGGCTGGTCCTGTACAGCAGCAGCAGCAAAGTCTTTGCTGAGTAGTTTCCTTGGTTTTATAGGCAATGATTAGAAGGTTGGTTGGTTGGTTGGGCTTGTTATTGGCTTTTTTTGTTTGCTTTGTTGTTGTTTTTCTGTGCTCAGCTGTCAGGCTATCTTCAGGAGAAGTGTTGAGGTGTTTTCACTGTTGCTAAAAGATTGGTTTGTAAGTGGAATGCTGCTTTTCTCTTTTTTGTTGTTGTTTGTACTTATCTGCCAACTAAAATATCCATGTGTGTTTATTGATTGTTGTAAAATCCTTCCTACACAACAAACAAGAGAAGGGGCAATCTGTTGGTTAGTTTGAGAGGTTTCATGCCATACTCAGTGGTGTTTAGTTCTCCTTTGACTTACACATAAATTCCCCACTGCAAGTCTTCACGTATAGCTCTCAGCAGGTGGTGTTTGTCCTGGGGGCAGTACCTGGAAGCTGGCAGAGTGACAGCAGAACAATGGCCAGGGAGGCAGCTGCTGCATCACAGTACCCTGAGAATTGCTGGTGGCTGTGGAGGAACCACAGGTAAAATGATCTCATCATCAGTCTCATCAGCTATGTACTCTTCACTCCAGGCAGGACTTGAAACGTGACCTTCTCACACAGAAAGTGGTGATACCTGCTCCTCTTCACATCTGAAAATGTGACATTTACATCTTTACTAGAAATGCAGACAAACTGGAGTGGCCACCAGCTGAAAGATGCTGGTGGGAAGCGTGGATGCTTGTCTATCAACTGCATAAGATGTCAGGACCCCGAATCTGAGATGCTTCCTGGCATTCAAGGAGAACCTCAGTGTGAGTTTAAGCTGCAGTGTTGCATAGAAGCTACTGGTGATCTCAGCTGCCCACTGCAGGCATCATCATCTCCTGAGACCAGGAGATGCATTGCTTTTTCAGGCTGGCTGTTTCTTTTTTGTTTGTTTTTAATTCTCCTCTGTTCTCACAGTAAAGTCCTTAAAAGGTTGAATGTGGGATCCATGTGTGGGTCTTGTAGCTGTTATGGACATAAGGGCCAGAGTGGTCTCTAATTAAATGGTCATTAAGAAAATCCCTGTGAAAGGTAAGCTGTGAAAAAGCCAAACCAGGCTTCCCTGTGTCTCCTAGAGCACATGCCAGGACAGTTAAAGCAGAATCTTCTGTGTTGTGAGAACAACCCATTCACCACAGGCATCTTGAAAGCATCCACCTTGAGGTCTCCTCATTCCTTCTTGAATCTTGCCCAACTTGAGACGTTGGTTTTACCATATTGAGCAAAGCTGTAGTTTGGTTTGTTTTGAGCTTCTGAGATGCAGGCTCTGGGTGGACAGGTCACTGTTTTGGCATCCCCAGCAGTGGAATGCAAGTGTGGACAATCAGATTGCTCAGAGGAAGAGGAGAATTTACTGACATCCTTATCCACATTCCACAGCTTTCCTTTCATCTTCTCATCTCTACTTCGATGCTGCAAGAGAGAGTAACTAATGTTCCACCACTTGCAGGGACAAAGTTTGAGGGGCTCCTGCTGCTCACATCCCTTGTGTGCTGTCAGTCCCCAAGTTTGGGTAGGTGAGGTACCTGCACAGCCACAGGGAAGCCCGTGGTAGGGCTGAGGAATGTCTCACTGCTACTTTGGGGGTTTTCTCTACAGCACTCAGTAACATGTTCATGTTACGTGGCCTGTTCAGCTAGTGGAATATAAATGATAAAGGACCAATGTTTTTGATCATTGAAGTAGTATGTTGATTTCTGTTACCTCAGGAAAGAACTGAAGATTTTGGTTTTGTTTGTGTTGTTGTTTGGGGTTTGTGGTTTTTTTTCCTCTGCTTCCTGGGGGAAAGACAGAGATGTTCAATGAAACTTGGAAATTCCCTTGGGTGACAGCAGTAAGTCTAATTAGGCTGTGGTGTTCGTGTCAAGAGATGTGTTATCTTACCATTTCATTTGTTTCAAAGCAATTCCTTGACTTGTAAGCAGATTCTTACAAAAAACTACAGTTGTGTGGAGTGTTCCTTATTAGTTATTTGTTTCTAGGGTGGTGATGCTTTATCATGTTCATTCTTACGTGCCATGTTCAGTACATCTGCTTCCTTTATATCCCATTTTAAGTTGTTCAGACAGTCTGTGTGTATGTGCTGTCTAGATCACACACCTAGTTACACATTTTAAATTCTTGAAAGTGGTTATTTGGTTAATTGCAGGTATTAAAAATTGGATACACGAGAGTTCCTTAGTCTTATTTAAAGTTCAAGAAGGTTATACAAGGTTTTTATTTTTTAAAAATCAGCTTTTATTTGTTGTAAAAATATAAATAAGTCATAAATAGCATCCCAAATATTTTTAAAGCATAAGTTATGTAACAATTTTCCTGGCTTCTGAAAATATTTTCTTGTTTAATACATATTAAATAAGTTGATATTCTGAATAGTACAATTAGAAATAAACCACATTTAAATTATTTCTACGTATCGAAAATATAAATAAGAAACATAGACGTGAATAAATATTTTAAATACAATAAATAAGTTCCTAGAAGGAAACGAGCATGTATATAAATACAAAACACTGTTACTATTCCTGGTTCTTAAAACAGAACAACACTGTCATCTGCCACATGACAGACTGCAACAAAGGATTGTGCCTGAATTAAAACATTCAGGCACTGAAGCTCCTGGTGTTTTTCAGATAGCGAACAGCCCTCACAGTTTTCTCCATGAATGAAGTAAAGTCTCGGAGGATGAGGTGGGTGGTGATTTTCTGTATCCAGGCCTTGGCAGACATCAGCTTTGTGCGGAGGGATTCCTGGGTAGCAGAGTCTGGGATGGGCACTTCATCAGGATTGGACACCTGTCAGAAACACAACGTTGGGGAGCTTCAGTTCAAACACTGCAGTTGTGCTTATGGAGAGCATCAGTTTATAGGTACAGTATAGCTTCAGTTTATAGGTACAGTATAGTGGAGTCTCCATCTCTGGAGACACTTAAGACCCCCCTGGATCTGTTCCTGGGTGACTTGGTCTAGGTGCCCCTGCTCAGGCAGGGGGGTTGGACTAGATGATCTTCTAGGTCCCTTCCAACCCCTAATATCTATGAATCTATGAATGTATAGCTTCAGTTTATAGGTACAGTATAGCTTCAGTTAAACCACTGTAATTGTGCTTATGGAGAGCATCAGTTTATAGGTACAGTATGTTCCTGGCTAGCTGAATACCTGCCTTTCTGTACTGTGGACAATACCTCCTGCAACCTGTGCTGCCCTCCAGCCCTGCTGCTGCAGTGGGGTTAGAGGTACACTGAGGCACCAGTGATTGCTGGGGAGGAATTAGAGGGGCTTGTCTGATCTAGTTTGAATGCAGTGTCTGGCATCGTGGTGCAATGGTGCAGCAGACAGATCGAGGCACCTCTGACTATCTGTGGTTCTTTGGGAAGATCCTGATTTGTCCAAACCTGTGCTGGCTGCTACATCCTGAGTCATAATTTATAATCCTGAGTTAATTTGATGACATCTACAGTATCCTCACATTTTGTAGTAGACTAAGTTTCTAAACATGCCAAACTTGTTTAGCTGCTTAATTCTTACTTTCTAGGCATTTAGGCATGTGGGAGACTTACGTGTTACCAACTTTCACTGATGTCTGAGTTCCTAACTGCAAGATGAGTAAGAAGAATTGTGTACCTACTGCTGACTGACAGCACTGGGCACCCGCTACCCAGATGCCTCTTAAGAACTTGTCCCATGAAGTGGGTAGAAGGTGACTTCTGAAAATGGAGCTAGTTTAGATGACTTGAGGTCTAGAAGTCTAACAAAGGATCTGCTTCATCCTGGTCACTTTAACAAGTGACATAAGCATGTACACCTTGTTCTGAAAATCTGTTTTTGTGAAATTCAGTAAGGTAAAAATAATCTTCCTGTCCAGGCTAAGGTAAGAATAATCTTCCTGTCCAGACTACTTGGAAATGATTCTGATCACACATGCAGGTACTGGCATAGCCAGCTCCTTGGTGCATGCTGTCAAAGTTTGTGTCTGGCTATCTGGATGGGTATTGTGCAGATGGATGTACCTGGCCACAAGGGACAGATGCTCTCCTTGCCCTAAATAGCAGATAAGACTTCTCTCTTAAAGAAAAATTTCCAACCTGGAAATCAAGACTCTTTCTCAAAAACTATTTTCTAAAAGTGCAGATTTTGCTCCTGATCACCATGTTGAATTCTGCCTGTTCCAATTACCTTGATTCTACTAATTTAAAAAAAAAAAAAAAAGAAAAAAGAAAAAAGAAAAACAAAAGCAAGTCTCCTGTTACAAATCAAACTTTCTGCAAACTAATATATCAAGTTGGAAGCCAGTAGTTAGTTGCTGTCTCATGACAGGACTATTATTCTTAGCTAGCACAGTGTGAAAAAAGCAGGTCAGGTCCCTTTCACTTAAGGAATGATGGACATAAACATGTTGGGAAAGGTAAGGCAAGCACACAATGGGCTTTTCAGATGCAAAGAAATACCTTGAAGGAAATAATGCCCTGAGATTTCTGCAGCCCTTACTCACCTCGTGTTCCTTACTCAGGCAAATAGTTTCCCTGATGACGAAGGGAAGTATTCATGTTAAGGGTTACTGACATGAGTAAGAACTGCAGGAATGAAGTGAATTTTTGAAGTGTGATCTTTCAAAGCTCTCCAAAACATAAAGAATGACTGTCAGAAAGGAACAGCATTTAGTCTACTGAATCAAAAGAAAAGAAAGTATTTGTAAAGAAGGTTTCTTTTTTTTTTTATGATGATTACAAGCAAAGCATGTGCTTTCCAATAAGCAGTACCTTTTATTTAGTCAAGTTATTAACTGATGTTGTAAATTTAAATGTCTTGAATTTTTAGCTACTGATATCTCAATATACCATACACCTTGGCTTCAGAGTTTGTTTTGGAGAGTTTTAAAGATTAACTTTGTAAAAATGTATTTGCTTTTATTTATGTGTTGTGGTTTTTTTTTAAAGTTAACCTATTTCTGCTTCTTAGAGGGTTGCAACACTAGAAAGGTTGGACTGAACTGCAGCTCCACAATTATGAAAAAGCTCCCTGAGAAACGTTAATTATTATCAGCTTAGCAATGTTAGCATATTTGTTCTTAAAACAAGGACACATTTAATTGTTGGTTTGGAAACTAGAAATGACAACAGAGAGTTGGAAGAGCCACTTCTTTAAGAAAAGAAAGCAAAACCTTGTGCAACTGGTATCTGAGCATAAGGAACCTGTTTCCACTGAGAAATGTAAGTGGGAAATGTTTACCTTTGTGTAGCATTCTATTATCTTTGACTACATCACAGCTACCCCTTAACAATGAATTTAAAACCAACTCACCATCTGCCTTATGGTACGTGCCAGGTGCTCTGTGCTGTAGCACAGAGATTCAACATTTTGCTTTTCGCTAGCAAAAGTTTCTTGTACGTATTCGAGGTATGTCTGAAATGTGTAAAGCCCGCTGGAAAGTTTCCTTAAGCATTTGTCCTGCAATGAGAGAAAGGGGAGAGAGTCACTCAGAGCTCACAGGTGCCTCGATGGCAATATATGGCACACAGTGTGAGTAACAAGGGAAGGATCGGTGCGGAGGTTTTGCCACACCAAAAGCAGCTGGAGCTGGCACAAATCGTTAGTCAACTTCCACCGTGTTTTTTGAGCAGGCAAAAGCTGCCCCAGGTCTGTGGGATTAGACCAGAAATGAGAGCGGTTCCTTGCCTCGTTGAAGCCGGTGAGCAGACACCCGTCTTCTTCTGTCACCCTGGGGAGGTTGAGGTTGTTCTGGACGAGCATCTCCATGCTGTTCTGGCACACGGTAAACTTCTCGCACATCTGGGGAGAGACCGAGAGCTTTCGTCACACCTTGGCCGGAGGCAGTCGCCCTCGGTGCGGGTGCGTGCGGGGGTGCGAGTCCCCGGGGCCGCTCCGTAACCCACCTCCTCCTGCAGCTGTGCCGCCCGGGCGTGCAGCAGCCGGGCCAGCCGCACCGAGTCGGGCAGCGCCGTCCGCGGCCCCGCCGCTTCCTCCAGCTCGGCCTCCCCCGAGGAGTCGGCGGCGGGCAGCGGGGCGGCGGCGGCCAGCGGCAGCAGCAGCAGCAGCAGCGGCAGCGGCGGGGAGGAGGCGGCGGAGCGGAGGGCGGGCGGGCGGCGGCGGCCGGAGCGGTCACAGGCACAGCCCCCGGGAAACTTCATGGTGCGGCTCCTCGGCTCTGGCCCCGGCCCCTTGTCGCAGTTGAGGCTGGCGGGTCGAATGAGCTCCGGGCATCCTCGAACGTGTATTTATCGAGGGGGCTTCGAGATTATTCATGGCCCGGGAAAATCCGGCATGAGAACACGGGGGTGTGTGCGCGTGGATGTCGGCGGGCTCCGCGCAGGGTTTGCCCAGCTAGCCCGGCGGGATTGTGAAACGGGACGGGGGGGGCCGGCGGGACATGAAGTCATCGCGCTCCTGGGTGCATCCGCACCGTAACTCCTTGCGGGCCGGGCCCCGCGCAGCCCTCGCCGCCTCACCTGGCACAGCGGGGCAGAGCTGGAGGTGCCAGTCCCGCTGCCGGCAGCCTCCGAGCCTGCCAGCTCTAGCTGCACGGAGAGGGTAGGAAATCATACGGAGGTGTTTTACATATTTTAGTGTTTTATACTTTTTGCATTATGCGGATTTATTTTTCTACTTTAGGTGTTTTCATCATTTACACACGTGAAACTAAAAGTGTGTGTTTAGGTGTTAAACATGTCTCAGTCCTAAACTGCCTCGGTGTGAACGCACGGGCAGGATGAAATATATCCCGTTCATACGTTTTAAATGCACAGGGAATGGACCACAGCCGTGTCCTGCAGCTCTGGTGGGAGGATGGCTGCAGGAAATGCCCCACAGTTCCCCGTTATCTGCTGCTTTATCTCCTTCTGCCTGCCTTCAAGGTGTGTCAGGAATTTTAACCTTTCTCAGGGGGGCTCTTCACCCAGGTCAAGTGTGCCTGCCTGGCTCAGCCTCGTAGAGCGTGGACAAGAGACACTGACATTGGACTTACGGAACGTCTGTAACTGATTTTGGCCAAATTGACTTCTTTTTATTTCTAATGAAGCTGGTGCATATAAGGAAACTAGAGAAAGACCTGATTCTTCTGGAGGAGGTGCTAACAGGAGAGTGAAGAGTGGGGACAGAACAGAACATGGGACATAAAAGAGATGACAGAGAAAAAGATGACACAGTGACTGAACTTGGGTGTTCTCATTTGGATTCTCTCTTGAAAAAAAACCCAACCAAACAGGTACTGCTAATGCATTTTCCAAGAGCCTGGAAAAAGAGCCTCTGAAAATAAACAGGGCAATACTGCAGAAAGGCAGCTGCATTAATTTTGCCTAGTGGAGAGATATTAGTGCTGAAATGCAAATGTGAGAGAGGGATTTTCAAGACAGACATCTGTTTGTGCACATTTCCGTGCACACAGCAGAGGGGAGCCATAGAAATAATCTTCTGTAATGTTAGCACCCCCTTACCAGGTCTGTGGTGTTGGGTATAATAATAAAGAGTACCACTACCTGTAAGTTTGACTAGTGTCTAAAGATCCAGTTGCAAGGTGCCAAAGGATTAAAACTACCACACCAGATGAGCTCAGTGCTCCAGACAAGCCCAGCATTGGCCTTCTGATGACCATCAGGGGCAGCTAGAGAAGGGATGGGCACTCCTGCCTCCCTCTCCTTCCATTTGTGATAGCACTTGGATGTACTATCCTTGGAGAGGGATTTCCTTCCACTGCCAGGTGGCTCATAGACTGTTTCCTGCAGGCAGCCAAACTTCCTTTACTTAGCCCAAGTGAAAATACTATTTCAAATTCTAAATCACTAAAACTTGCTAGAAAGCTACATTTTCTTAATATGTTTTCAGTGGATGTTTTATAATTAAATGTTGCTTATAGTTCTGTTGTTTTACATTTTGTAATAATATGTCTTGTCCTTTTCTCCCCATTATGAAAATGTCTGTTCCCTAGCAATTTCCAGAGAACATTTTTATGCTGATCACTGTTATATGGGGTTCAGTTTGTTGAAGGGTGCAGTTGTGTCTTCAGAGTGAAATAAAAGCAATATTCAACTGTTGTTCCTCATCTAGAAGCTTCTAAGCCTTCAGTTATTATTGTTGCCTTTTGCATTTTGGGGTTTTGTTTACTCTTGTATATGGTTGTCCACATGACTTTTCAGAAGTTCAAAATATACTTACATGTTCTGGTAGAAGTTGCTCATTAATGCCTTAAAAACTCATTTTGATAATCTAGGACAAACTGTAGCTAGGAAGGGAGGAACTCAAATGTACACAATAGCATTAAAATACTTTTGTCATTACTCTGGACAACTTCTTATGGAAACCCAATTTTTAAATTGGTATTGCACATAAGAGAAATGCTTTGTGCTGATCTCTCTATCTATTGTAATGGTTAAAGTCTGAAGAGGGCTTAAAGGGGGTTAATTAATCCACACAGTACTACACTGAGTACACTGATTCATCAGACACATTGTTCAAAATGTAGTAAGCTCTGAGCAAACAGCACTTGCTCATGAGTTGCTACAGGTCAGGAGATCTGCTGTTGGTATTTGCAAATGTGTAAGTAGTATTACTGAGACTCTAAAGCATGATTTCTAGATACAGAAGAATTTCTTTCCTACAAGGCCTCTGGAATACTGCAGACTACTGTTCTCGTGTCCTTTTGTTGCTACTGTTCTTCATTTCACTGCAGAGATTCTTCTTGCCTTGTCATTTATACTGTCAACCATATGGCTGCATCCTGACAGACAAAACCTTCCTAAAGTGGGATTTCAGGAATTCCTAGTGAATTCCTAATTCAGCCTTTCCTTCTGTCTAAGCAGTAAGCACCAATAGTGTACATTCAGTGGGAGCAGAGGGGCCACTTCTGAATGTTGTAAAAAAACTCATCTCAGACTGTCCACACATGAAAATTACTCCTGGATACAATAATGGGTGAGTTTATAGCCAAGGTCACCCAGGATGATCCCATGCATCAAACTCTGTTTTCTAGGATCAGTATGGGAACTCACAGGGCTGTTCCAGAAGAGGTTTTGTTTTTTCTAGAATTGGTCTGCCTGGGAGCAAGCCCATGGCACTTTTTCTCCTGATAACCTGGGAGCTGTAGCCAGGAGGCTGTTTTCAGGACAGGTCAGTGATGCTACTGCCACTGAAGAATTCTACAGACTAGAGCTGTAAAGATCAAAGCTTGTCACCCCTCTTCTGTCTGCCATCAGCCACATGTCTGCAAGGAGCCCCACCATGGACCAAGGTAAAACTCAGTGCTACTAGCAGCAGTAGGAGACCTTGCTTGCTGAATGAGTAAATTAAATGGCTATACAAATGGCATTCATAGGTGGAAAAATTATTATTTTTTTTTTTAAATAAAGTAGGAGAATTGCTTTGGCTGTAATACATTCCATTCTGATTTACTTGTGTTTTATTTGACTTTTTTTTCTTTCTAATAATCTCCCACTATTCTACCATAATAGTACAAACCACTAATATTTATTTGGAGAACATAACTTTGGTTTACATTGTTGATAATAAGAGAAGAATTGCAACTAAAAATGTGGTGTTGTTCTGTAAAAGTGTTTGTATGTGGAAGGAAATGACAATTACACATAGATTGTTCAAGTGGGATCATGGCAATGACTAAACAACTTCCAAATGTCTTAAATGAGGTAAAAAAAGCTATTGTCCTGTTCCCCTGACATATTTTTGGTTGAAGCCCTCAAGGCTTGGAAAGATCTTGAGTTCCTGGAGATCGTGTGAAAAATGGAGATGAGTTCTTTCTCCATAGTCCATCAAGATGTGAACACTTCACCCATTCTAGAGCTGATTTCTTTTCAGGATCTTCATACTGAACATAATAAGAGTCTCCTAAATGCTTATGTGCCTCTTCTCTACTTTTGTTTTTTTTTCCAGAGTTTTCATGGTACAAAGCATTAGTAGTGTTATCTTCAACAGTCTCCATCAAAAATCCCAAGCTTCAAAAACTGGACATTTTTTTTGTCCATACATTTTCAAATAAATGGTCACCACTGGTCTCTCTTAACAGCTTGAATGTTTGTGTTAGAACAAGCTGCCTTGTGCCTATTTGAAGTGAACAGGTCAAACAGATCTTTCATGTCCTGCATTCATTTTTCTCATGAGCAAACACTCTTTGAGAAGCTGCATGTCACCAAAGAGTGCTGGTGCACTTGACAACCAGCCCTTTGCTTTCATGGCTTCACAAGTTCTTTGGTTCTCTGTTGGTTGTTTGCCAGGGAATTGCAGAGTTGTTTGGGGATTTTTTGGTGGATTTTTGGGTTTGCTCATTTTTCTTCCCTAAAGGCAGACTTGCATCATTTTTAAACAGGACTAGGATGTGTAGTAAGAGACTTAAATTGTTTTTCTTCAGTGCATCATATGCAAATACCATGGCTTTCCATGCCTTAAGCTTAATCTGAGGTTTTAAGGAAAAAATCTTAGTTAGCTTTAAATTGTGTCCCTGATTTTCAGCTTTAGCTGCTTTATCTCAAGAAGGGAAATCATATCATAGTCCTCTCTGGTCAATGTACAGTCTGGCAGGTATGCAGTCCTAGGTGGAAGAGGTACTGGGTATAACTGTTCTTGGGGAGTATTGGAATGCCATGGGTCCCTCTAAACAGACACACCTATCAAAATGGTTTGCACTGGGAGTGCTTTGCTGCCGTGGTTGCATTGATGAATGGGATGAGAGCAACTCCACAAACCCTTCTTGTGGAAGGAAAATAGCTCTTGCTTTGTCTCCATCACAGGGCTGCGTGTGGCACCAGAGTGGAGAACTGAGTTAGAAACACCCTGGTGGCCTTTTGTCTTTCACAAGCACAATACCTTGCACGCTGTCATCTGCCTTGTTTGCAGTTGTTGCTCTCTAAGGCAGCACACTGTTTTCACAAGGACACCATTTAATGAGTATTGTGTTTTATATTATTGTTGGGTTGTGCTGCTGTAGAAAAATCTCTGTTCCCTTTTAAAAATAAATTGACTGTAAAATCCACTTTTGTTTAAGGAAGTTCGTGGTACCCTTTAAGCTCTATTCTATGCATGAAGGGTCAGAATTCAAAGAAGTTGTATGACAGCAGAGAAGAATGATGTTTTACAGTCACCAGGAAAGATGATGAGGCTGAAAAGAGACCACAGTGAAGAGCCTTTACGTATGGGTGTTACTGAACTGTATATTTATTATCTTTATTGTTTGCCATTTTTAACATAGTATGTTAGACACAGGTTGTGTTTTATAAAGCATTCAAAAGGCAAGTTCTCTCTCCAAGGAGCTTGCTCAATGCCAAGTGAAACACAAAGGGGTGTCAATGTTTATCTGTAAAGTAATCACACTCCTGAATGCATACCAAGTCTAGTTCAGTTCAGTAACCATAGGATCTATTGCACTCTTACATAAAAGTTTGATGTGTTGCTCAACGTGACATCTGTAGATCTAATTGTGTTTACTCTTGCTCGTGCCTAATTTTTTTTGGTGCCTGTAATGTCTTTATCAGTCTGTTGTCTCTCTCAGTTTGACTTCTAGCTGTGCATCTTCTGCTGTTCCTGGTGATTGCCTTTCTGTGATGTTGTAAATTACGTACACATAGCCCAAGTCACCGAATGATAGTTCTGTGCTTTTTTTCCTGGACAGCAGCAGTTTCTTTCTGCACTGAGAACAGAAGTTGGGTGGTATCTGTGGTTATTTTTGCCACTCTATGCAAAATGATGCAAGAGATAGTACTTCTTTCCTCCAGAGAGCTTTATTTCTACGTCAGTGCTTAGAATAGGGAAATATAGCTGAATCACAGAATCACAGAATCATTTGGTTGGAAGAGACCTTTAAGATCATCGAGTCCAACCGTTAACCCTACACTGCCAGGGTCCCTAAACCATGTCCCCCAGCACCACATCCACACGGTTTTTAAACACCTCCGGGGATGGGGACTCCA